>CAUYTI010067572.1:0-23857 GCA_963575145.1 Galago senegalensis
CCTGTGGTCCCAGCTACTTGGGAGGCAGAGGCAAGAGACTCGCTTGTGCCCAGGAGTTGGAGGTTGCTGTGAGCTGTAATGCCACAGCACTCTACCCAGGGGGACAGCTTGAGGCTCTGTCTCAAAAAAAAAAAAAAAAAAGAAAGAAATTCTCTTGTGGGCGGTGCCTATGGCTCAGTGAGTAGGGCACGGGCCCCATATACTAAGGGTGGCGGGTTTAAACCCAGCCCCGGCCAAACTGCAACAAAAAAAAATAGCCAGGTGTTGTGGCACGTGCCTGTAGTCTAGCTACTTGGGAGGTTGAGGCAAGAGAATCATCTAAGCCCAGTAATTGCAGGTTTGCCATGAGCTATATGATGTTGCCACGGCACTCTACTGAGGGTGATAAAGTGAGGCTCGGTCTCTAAAAAAAAACCAAAAAAAAAAAAGATTAACTTGCCCTTCACATCGGTAAATCCAGGTGTAGAGAGGGTGAAATTGTCTTAAAAATCCCATAGGTTGGCTCAGCGCCTATAGCTCAGCCGGCTAAGGCGCCAGCCACGTACACCTAAGGTGGCGGGTTTGATTCCCCAGCCCGGACCTGCCAAACAATGACGGCTGCAACCAAAAAATAGCTGGGCGTTGTGGCGGGCGCCTGTGGTCCCAGCTACTTGGGAGACAGAGGCAAGAGACTCGCTTGAGCTCAGGAGTTGGAGGTTGCTGTGAGCTGTAATGCCACGGCACTCTACCCAGGGGGACAGCTTGAGGCTCTGTCTCAAAAAAAAAAAAAAAAAAAATCCCATAGGTCAGAAATTAAGTCCTGATTAATCCCATTGCTGCGGCTGCTAGCCCCATCACCGCTCTGGACTTTTTTTTGCCCTCTTCAGCATACATCAAGCGAGTGATTGCACACCCATCCTTCCATAATATCAATTTCAAGCAAGCAGAAAAGATGATGGAGACAATGGACCAGGGTGATGTGATCATCCGACCAAGCAGCAAGGGCGAGAACCACCTGACAGTGACCTGGAAAGTCAGTGATGGCATCTACCAGCATGTGGATGTGCGGGAAGAGGGCAAGGAAAATGCCTTTAGCCTGGGAGCCACTCTGTGGATCAATAGTGAGGTGAGAGCCAGCGCCTGCCCACCTCCCGTCCCCATTCCTGCTTCTAGAAACAGGCCTTTTCCAGCCACTTTTACCTGACATTAGTAACTGGTATGTGTCATATGTGTTTTACCTGTGCAAAGGAACAGAATGATCATTTGTGGAATAAGTCATTTGATATTAATTTTGTGTTTTCCTTTCCTCCAAATTTTAAAATAGACTACCTAGAGAACACCAGTGGTAGGAGAGAGAGTTCACGTATGTTCACACATATCAGGTTTCTTTTCCCTGTTTTTTGGTAGGAGAGGTCTAGTGAAGTTCCTTATTGTTGCTGTGTCAACATTGGGATTTAAAGGACTTTGTGCCCTGTAAGCTAATGTGTCTGAGCATGACTCAGACCGATGAGTAAATTGAGGGGCCTCTGCAGTAGAATGGGGCTTCAGCAGGAATGGGAAGCCCACTCCCTCCCAGGGCTTCTCTTCAGGTTAGATGTGATGAAAAGCCAGGAGTCTCAGCTCTGGATGGACCTTTACTTTATTCTTCCAGGAATTTGAAGACTTGGATGAGATTGTTGCCCGCTATGTCCAGCCCATGGCATCCTTTGCCCGGGACCTTCTGAACCACAAGTATTATCAGGACTGCAGTGGTGGAGACCGCAAGGTGAGCCCAGAGCCCTCCAAGGGATGACACCTTCCAGTCACTTAAGGATGTTTCCCTTCAGTGTAGAGGACGTTCAGGTGGTGAAGGAAGTATACATGATGTGTGTGCCAGACCTTGTGTACCAAGCATGCTGCTATCCCAACCTCTTCCCCTCATTCTACCCCCAGAAATTAGAGGAGCTGCTCATCAAAACTAAGAAGGAGAAGCCCACCTTCATCCCTTATTTCATCTGTGCCTGCAAGGAACTGCCCGGCAAGTTCCTACTGGGATACCAGCCCCGGGGTAAACCCAGGTGAGCACTGATGCTGAGAAGGTGCTGCCGCTGGGGTCCACAGACAGGCTAGAAGGGAAGTAGAGGCCCCAGAGCAGTACTCTCTGGTTCTGTTTGACTGCCTTTCTCCTCTTACCTGTTTAGAACAGAGGTAGAGGTTGGAGGTGGGGAGAAAGGGTAATGATGAGAGGCAAAAGATAAAGATTCAAATATGGGCATTTTCATCAACATTGTAAAAAAGGAGTTCCTTTCACTACACTTACCTCCCAGGGAGTGACAGAAATCACCAGACACTCCTCCCACCCAGTTGGCAAAGACTGAGGACCTACACACTGCTCTCCCCTTTCACTCTCGGCTTCCCCTTCACCAGGGCTTTTGGCATATGGTGACTTAGTGTTGTCATATCATGTTTTCTTCTGCCTACGCTGAAGTAGCAGGTCAGGAAAGCATCTTCTCTGCTCTAACTCCTGTGTATGACTGATAGGCTGGCCTTTTGAAGTAGTCCTCTCTATGAGTCTCACCAGTGGGCACCCTGAACTTAGCAGACAAAGCCCTCCTCAGAGTTACACAGACTAGTGATCACACCAGCCTGCTCTGCCTAAGCCCTGTCCCTGTGCTATCGTTGGCCCTTGGCATTTCTTTTATCCCTGTTTTGACTATGTGATTCACAGGTTAGATAGACTAACAGTGAGTCTCAGTGGCCAGATGACTTTGGTCTCTGCACTGTCTTGGCACATCTAGAATATCATGTTCTTTTCTGAGAAGCCTTTTCTGACTTACCAACTTGACTTCCAGATGATGGTAGCTAGGATACTATCTCCGATGCAGCTGGAAACTGCCCCATGCACCTTTAACTAAGACCACATTCAGCATGGCAGAATTAACACCCATAGGAGATCTAGGAAGCAGGTTTCAGTTTAATACAGTGGTTCTCAACCTTCCTAATGCCGCAATGTAGTTTCATTGTTACAAAATGGTCATGACCCACTCGTTGAGAACTGCTGGTGTAATAGAAATGAAAACTCTGGTACTCAGCAGTGTATGTTGGCTATTGATAGCATCATTTTTTTTTCTTTTTTTTGAGACAGCCTTAATCTGTTGCCCTGGGTAGAGTGCCATGGCATCACAGCTTACAGCAACCTCTTGGGCTTAAGCGATTCTCTTGCCTCAGCTGCCCAAGTTGCTGGGACTACAGGCACCCACCACAACACCTATCTCTTTTTTTTTTTTTTGGTTGTAGTTGTCATTGTTTGGCAGGCCTGGGCTGGATTCGAACCCGCCAGCTCTGGTGTATGTGGCTAGCACCTTAGCCACTTGAGCTACAGGCACCAAGCCTGATAGTCATCCTTTATTGAGCAAAACACCTTGTTTTAGGTGTTGTGAATGCTATGTGTATATTGACTCATTTTATCCTCACACTCACCCTATGGATTTAAGCGCTTTTACCTTTATTTTACAAGTGAATTAGATTCAGGTTTAGTAACTTTGTGCAGAAGTCTCATAGTTGGTGAATGGTGAGCTAAAACTAAAACTAGAACCAGAACAACTCGGAGCCCATCCTCTTAGCCACTTGTGTACTCTCAGAAGTGTTAAATTAAAGGCAGTTTAACCACCTTCCAAGGCTGCTGCACAAAGACTCCTGCTTATGTACTTTGCTGCCCAGGTGGCACTCCCAACCCTGACATCCTGGGACCTCAATCTCACCCTCACCTGTGGTATGCCACCTACATACTGCACCCCAGTATGGTGGCACAGCCTCCAGCAAACCTTCCTCTGTATCTAGCACACAGGGGGCTACCGAGCCCTTGGCCTTGACTATACTCTGAATACAGCCTCCCTTCACAGGGCCAGGGACTGGCTCTGTCATCTCACCTTTCCCCTGGTACCCAGTGTGGCTACTTCACATGGTGGACATCTATTCTGGTCACGCCCTCACAGCCGGTTCCAAGTGGTGCCTGACACCTTTCATTCTAAAATCCCAGGATAGAATATGTAACAGTGACTCCAGAAGGATTCCGGTACCGGGGCCAAATCTTCCCAACTGTGAATGGACTCTTCAGATGGTTTAAAGATCATTACCAGGATCCTGTACCTGGTGAGTTCTACTTGGGCCTGACTGAAAGTACTCACTGGCCTGTGGGGAGGGTGCGGCACAACCTGTCATTGCAGCTACCCTATTCCTACCAAGACTCCCAGCCTAGGAAGGTTCTCCATCCACTGTGCCTGTGCAGTTGCCCTTCCTCCCACCATCTGTCTCAGTGCTTCCTCCAGACCCCTGAATTGTAGCTATTTCCTACAGGCATCACTCCCAGTAGCAGCAGCAGGACCCGGACACCTGCCTCTATCAATGCCACTCCAGCCAACATCAACCTTGCAGGTGAGGAGCTTGGGCCTGGGACTGGGGATGGGAGGGATAGAACTAGAGGACTTTTTTACCTCTAACACTTCCATCCCTGTCTCTGTTTTTATAGATCTGACACGGGCTGTGAACGCCCTGCCCCAGAACATGACCTCACAGATGTTCAGTGCCATTGCTGCCGTGACAGGCCAAGGACAGAACCCTAATGCCACCCCAGCCCAGTGGGCCTCCAGCCAGTATGGCTATGGCGGCAGTGGAGGGGGTAGCAGCGCTTACCACGTATGTGGCTTAGGGAAGAGGCTCCTGGGCAGGGTGGGGTGGGATGAAAGAGAACAGTCATCTTTTGCCAAGCCATGGCCCATAGACTGGCTTCTGGCAGTGTCTACCATAAAGAACTTCATATGCACAGATGGGGCTGCCATGGCCTTAAGACCTGTTTCCAGGAGTAGAGCGCTGGCCCCATATGTCGGAGGTGGCGGGTTCAAACCCAGCCCTGGCCAAAAACTATTTTAAAAAAAACAAAAAAGACCTGTTTCCAATAGATGTGCCTTTTCTTCGGGCCTATTTGAGTGGGGAGAGAATATGAGAGAGGCTGACCTCTCCAGAATCCTTTGGGATCTTTCGAACTTTTCAAGCCACTAGAAACCAGAGATGGTCAGGACTAGTGGGCCCCCTTTGTGTGCCAATGGCTTCCCTCTGCTGCTCAGACTCACACACTGCTCAGGGGAGGGTCAGCTGGAAAGCTCTATGCTGAGCCCACCCTTGCAGCTTGCCAAAAACTCACAGTATGACCCAATAATCCCAAAGCTCATCCCAACTTAACTGTTCATGCCTCTCCAGGTATTCCCAACACCAGCCCAGCAGCCAGTGGCCACACCACTAATGACCCCCAGCTACTCCTACACAACCCCAAGCCAACCCATCACTACACCACAGTACCACCAGCTACAGGCCAGCACCACCCCACAGTCTGCCCAGGCTCAGCCCCAGCCCTCCTCCAGCTCCCGACAACGGCAGCAGCAGCCAAAGTAAGTATCTGGTGGCTCAGAGTAAGTTATTAGTATCAATAAGCTGAAGGCTTAGCAAAGGCAAGTGCTCTGGATCCTGTGAGGGCCGTGGCCCATGTGATGTCCCCAGGGACTCCTAGCTTTCTAAGGAAAGACAAAGAGGGTGGTAGGCAGCCATTACTGCCTCTGCCTTACCCTAGCAGATGGGCTGCTGCCCATAGATGTGAGCTCCCTTTCTGCAAGGGTGGGTGCTCACCATTGATTGATGGGAAGACTTCCTTCCAGCAAGCCCCTAGAGAATCCGAGTTTCAAAGGCCCTTTCTTCCCCTTCCCAGGTCCAACAGCCATGCAGCCATCGACTGGGGCAAGATGGCAGAACAGTGGCTGCAGGAGAAGGAGGCAGAAAGGCGGAAACAGAAGCAGCGGCTGACACCTCGGCCTTCCCCCAGCCCCATGATCGAAAGCACCCCCATGTCCATTGCTGGCGATGCCACCCCACTCCTGGACGAAATGGATCGATAGGGGGCCTGCTCCTCGGACTCTGGTTACCTCTGAGGCTGTGAAAGGCCTGGCCGCCCACAGCTTCCCTCCCTGCCCCTCCTTTTCTGTCCATAAAAGTGGCGTGAAGTGACGTTCTCTTTGGTGGTCAGCCTGGATGGGTGACAGGCTGGATGATGGCCTTGCGAACTTGAGCTCAGTGTACGCTAGGCAACAATTCTCCCACTCCAGATCCTCACCGACCACCTGTCCTGGGACCAGGCTGGGAAGGGAATGTGGCAGGGAGGAGGAAGAGGAAGGTGAAAATGAGAGTTGAACAGTTTTGTATTCTCCCTACAAGCCATTTTGAGCTGCTGCCCTCACTTGACTTGGCTGTGACCAGGGCACCAAGCTCAGCACATGAATCTCCCCTATCTCTTATGGGGAGAGGGATGCTATTTATTCAGTTTGGGGCAGGAGGGAGAAGATGGAAAGTATTCCTAATGCCAACAGCCTGGGTGGCTGTCAAAGCAGGATTGCAGGGACACAGGGGAGCAGTGCTAACCTGCCCAGCCCTGCCTAGCTGCCTTCCCTACCTGCCAGCGCCACCGCTTCCTGCCTGTCATTTGAATAAACAGTGTTTCTACAGAGCTCTTGCCAAAGTCTCTCTCTCCCCCAATTCTCTGGCTCTTTGAGGGATGACTTTTTTTTTTTTTTTGAGACAGTTTCACTTTGTCACCCTGGGTAGAGTGCTATGGCATCACCGCTCATGGTGGCAACCTCAAACTCTTTGCTTAAATGATTCTCTTGCCTCAGCCTCCCTAGTAGCTGGGACTGTAGGCCCACCACAATATCTGGCTATTTTTAGAGACAAGGTGTCACTCTGGCTCAGGCTGGTCTTAAACTTCTGAGCTCAGGCAATCCACCTGCCTTGGCCTTCCAGAGTGTTAGGATTACAGGCATGAGCCACCGTGCCCAGCCCTGAGGGATGACTTTCAAAGCAGTGGTTAGAGCTCTGAGGGGCTCCCCTGACTCCCTATTCAGATCCATCAAAGGGGTGATGATTTTTAGAACAGGCAGCTTCTGCATCAGACTGCCTGGGGCACTTCCCTGCTCTGCTTCATAGCCTTGTGACCCTGTGCCAGCTCCAGTTGTTTTTCAGCTAGGTTTCTTATCTGTAACAAGGAGACAGCAATACCTACCTCACCAGCACTGCCAGGACTGAGACAGAGTGTGTATAAGCTCCTTGGCCCAATGCATGGTACCTTGCAAAGGCTGCCTGCTATTAGTACACTCACACTCAGCTGCCTCATCCATGGTGCTTGCTAGTCTCTTGCTAGTCTCCAGCATGCTGAAGAAAAGCCACAAGTAAATCTAGTTTCTCAGCTTGAGCCCATACACCTCTTGTCTCTTCCCTTTCCCCAGCTCGGCCTTGGTCTCTGACATCCTCTAGGTAAGCCATGGCCCAGAGTGGGTCCCACATTCAACCTGCTCCCACAAAGCCCTGGCCCCACTGCGGTTTTTGATCTGGATTCCTGGTGTCCCTCTTTCATCACAAGAGCTTTGTCAGCTTTGTGAATCAGCACTTGATGAGGCTTCCATCTCCTTTTCCTCTGCTTAGGGCTCAGCAGAGAAGTCAGGAAAGGCTGCTGCCCCCCAGACTTGGTGCACTCTCTCCCCTGCTTTCCTCATCAGGAGCTGGGGGAAGGGGCTAGCCTTCTCCCAGGAACTCAACTCTCTTCCCTTCAGCACAAAAGGTCCTCTGGGAAGCAGGACCACTCCAGCTGTGAAGGTCAGTCCCTGTGGTGCCACAAGTACCTTCCCCAAGGCTACTCAAGAGGAAAAGGCCAGGCACGGTGGCACAGAATGGGTTAAAAGGTTCCATTTATTGGAGGTGTCAACTGCAAACACTACTGCCTATCTATCCTAGAAGTGGATTACATGCACTGCAGTCTCCGAGAGAGAGGGGAAGCCATCCCTCCTTCCCTCCCCCACCCAGATGTATTCTTCCCTGGTCCTAGGGTGACAGGAAGGAACAGCTGTGTCCCTCTCCTTCCCTCTCACCTACCTTCCCATAGGTTTCCTCAAAAGCTGGATTGCCTTTCAGAAACTCCTGTAGCCCCAAGCCTATCCCACCGCCCCCCAAGAAGTAGCCAGGTTGGAGGGAGAAAGAAGAGCAATGGGGGTTGGCTACAGGCTTGATGGTATTTATTCTTCACCTTGATTGCCCTGGCCTCAACTGAGAGTGGGGTTTGATGCTGGGGGAGATTTCCTCTTGGTTACCTTCCTGGTTTGTAAGGGCTTGGCCGGAACTTTCTTGGCCTGGACCGTGTTCTTCTCTCTCTTCCTAGCCAATGAAGACTCAGCATCTTCACTGGAGGGGTCCTCCTGTCCCCGGCCATTGTAACTATCTTCACTCTCCAGCTCTTCCCGGCTTTCTGGGCTGGACTCAGACATCCTGGCCAACTCCCTTGGATTTAATGACCGGCTCAGGTCTGGAGGTGAAGACTCCGATTTAACCGGGCTTTTCTTCTTAGTCAACTTGCCCTTCTTGGCTTTTTTCCTCAGTTTTGCTTTCTCATCCATCTCCTCCTCTTTCTCTTTCTCTTTTTCCTTTTTCTTTTTTACTTTCTTGATCACCTTGTTGCCCTGGCTCTTTCCTGTGGGGCTGTCAGAGCGCCAGATGGTGATGGGCGCTGAGTCAGGGGCACCAGTGACTGTGATGACGGGTGGGTCAGTGGGTGTGGCAGTGGGCCCCACCTGGGTAAGGACAGGCGGCGGCTTGTTTTCCTCCTCCTCCTCCTCTTCCTCTTCCTCCTCTTCCTCATCATCTGCCCCACACTTATGGTGAATGGGGTGGT
The DNA here is from genome assembly GCA_963575145.1 of Galago senegalensis. Classification (NCBI taxonomy): domain Eukaryota; kingdom Metazoa; phylum Chordata; class Mammalia; order Primates; family Galagidae; genus Galago; species Galago senegalensis. The sequence continues at coordinate 8,720 of CAUYTI010067572.1, forward strand.
GGATCACTGCCACGGAGATGGGCCTGTAGCTTTTGCACCTGAGAGGAGGGGAGTGGGAAGAGAAGGTTGACAGGGAAGAGGTACCCACAGAGGCCCCTTCTACATCAGCTTATTGGCACTCACCAGCCATACCAGAATCGCTCCACACATGCTTCCTCCGGGATGAGCTCCAAGCAAGTGGATGGGATGATGTTAAAGCAGGTCGGGGTTACATCTCGGGAGCAGGTTGGGCTTGCATCTCGGGAGCTGCTGCTATTTGCCTTCTCTGAGCATTCCTTCAGCCTGCCACACATGGGACTCTCATCCCAGCTCCCACGCCTCCATGACTCCCTAGGGACCCAGAGTGAGCAGCCCACCCCGGCTACCAAAAGACCTCCATTAGGTTTGCCAAGCTGGGGCTTGGCTGGCAGTACCAGGTTAATGCTGAAGAGGGAAACCAAAGGTTGAAAGGCGAAACCACAATAAAAGTTTGGACCTGGCTCTCCCACAGGCTCCCCAAGGAGGGGGCCCTCACCTAGAATCACAGTCGCAGTGGCTGGCAGAGTGCAGGTGTAGGCTGTGGTGGCCACAGTCAGGGGTGAAGGGGTAGATGATGTGCCCATTACACTGCTTGTGTTTCCAGCAGCACCTGTCAGTCTCCTTGCAGTCACCTGAGGGGGAGGGATCCAGGTCACTTGAGGCAGCAGCAGCATAGCTCAATCCTTTTTTTTTTTAGACAGAGCCTCAAGCTGTAGCCCTGGGTAGAATGCCATGGCGTCACAGCTCACAGCAACCTCAAACTCCTGGGCTTAAGCAATTCTCTTGCCTCAGCCTCCCAAGTAGCTGGGACTACAGGTGCCCACCACAACACCCAGCTATTTTTTTCTGGTTGTAGTTGTCATTGTTTGGCAGGCCCAGGCTGGATTTGAACCCGCCAGCTCTGATGTATGTGGCTGGCACCTTAGCCTTTTGAGCTACAGATGCCGAGCCTTTTTTTTTGAGACAGAGTCTCACTATGTCACTGTGGGTAGAGTGCCATGGCGTCACAGCTCACAGCAATCTCAAACTCTTGGGCTTAAGCAATTCTCTTGCTTCACCCTTCCAAGTAGCTGGGACCATGGGCACCTGCCACAATGCCCAGCCATTTTTTGGTTGCAGTTGTCATTGTTTGGCAAGCCTGGGCTGGATTCAAACCCAACAGCTCCAGAGATTGTGGCCGGTGCCCTACTCACTGAGCTACAGGTGCCAAGCCACAAGCTCAATCTAAAGCCTCACCAGATTCACCTGGCACCACTACCTGCCCCAACCTCGTTTCTACTTAACCCACCCCAGCACTGCCCACCCCAATCCACTGTGTGAATCTGCCCCCTGCAGAAATCCAGGCAGATGTCAGGTTCTGTGTCTGACACATAGGAGGTCCTCACCAAGCCTCCCTGGCTGTCCTGTGAGGGCCTGCTCTCCTGGGGCTCGCCATGGACTCCTGCCTACTCCTTTAGTGACTCCGCTCCACAAGGAACCTGGTAGGGCTCCTGCCATGGCAGACTGGAGCCCAGGAGTGATGCCAACAGCAGCAGCAGCAGCATCCTTAGTTCTATGCCTGCCCTGCCCAGGCCCCAGAGGCCCATAGCTGGCCCTGCACAACCTCTACTGCCATGCCAGCTGCCAGGTCTGTGGTGGCACAGTGGCACTAGTCTGGAAAGGGTATTAAGGCCCAGCCTGCTCTACTCCTTAGCTTGTTCTTCAGATTCTGGTCCTTCCTTCTCTCTCCCTCTCCTCCAAGCCTCTTTTTCTTACTAACACCTTCTTCTCTTCTCTCCTCTTTCCTGTGCCCCAACCTGATTCTTCCCTTGCTCTTTACTCATTAAGCTCCTACTCTCTCTCTCCAGTCTCTGGAGCCCCAGAATTTTGAACAGCCCACACTCAGCCTGAGTTCCTCCACCTGCTTTTATTTATTTATTTACGCATTCATTCTTTCATTTCTGAGACAGAGTTTCACTCTGTCACCCTGGCTATGGTGCCATGGCATCATTATAGCTGAGTAGCTGACAGCAACTTCAAACTCTTGGGCTCAAGAGACCTCTCGCCTCAGCCTCACAAATAGCTGGGACTACAGACACCTGCCAACACACCCTGCTAGTTTTTCTATTTTTAGTAGACACAAGGATCTCCCTCTTCCTCAGGCTGGTCTTGAGCTCCTGAGTTCAAGCAATCTACCCATCTCAGCCTCCCTGAGTGTTACGATTACAGGCGTGAGCCACCGTGTCTAGCCCTTTCACTTTCTTTGAGGCAGTACAGAGACCATATCCCCTTCCCCAGGACACAGGAAGAAGCTGCTGGAGAATTTGGGGGTAGATAAAAATCCCCGGAAAAGTCTCTTGCCCTGTGGTTCAGCTGAATGCCAGTCCACTGTCTGGCCTCTGGCCCTGCCTAAGGCTCTAGGCTACCATTGGCTTTCCCCTCAGGGCACTATCTAAAAAGTAACCCCATTAAGTGATTCCACTTGCCTCTCAGAGTCCTAAAGCCCAAGGTCTCACATACCAGGCAGGGGACTAGGGACCTAATTTTGGGTTCCTTCCAGACATGGGCTCTATCCCATCCTGGGGGAGGAAGTGGGCAGACACTGAAGAGTTCCCTAGCAGCCTGGTATAGGGTACTATAGCTGGCTAACCCCCAAAAACAGGCCTGAAGACTCCACCTTTGCCCAGCCCCCACAAGGGTGGAACTGGGGTGAGAATGTGTACTGTCTACAGCCGGGAATCAACCAGGCAGTGGCTATGTCAGTCCACATGGCCATCTAATGCCGAGAGCTCAGCAGCTATGTCTGAGGCTTACCTCACATTCTTCTTCCCTCCTCTTCCCCCATGAGGCTGTGAAGATCCTCGCTTCCCCTCTGTGCCCCTGACCTGCTTGGTGACCTCTGTTGCTGCTTCCTCTCTTCCTGTGCCTTTCTCTATCCCCAGGGGACATGAGGAAGGCATGTGCGTGGCAGGACCCAGGAACATGACCACCACCTCAGCCTTCCTCAGCACAGCTGAATTGGGGCAAAGGGCAGCATAGTTACAAGTGCCCTGAACTTGGGGTCAAACATGCCAGAGTCCAACTCGTGTTTCTGTCACTTATTGGCTAGGTGGCCTGGGACAAATTACTTCGCTAAGCCTTCATTTCCTACCACAAAATAGGAGCATGGTGATGCCTATTTTGCAGGGTTGTTGGGGAGGACATATACATCAGAGATATTATTTATATACCAGAAAGTGCTATACACAAGACAGGGGTGATGGCAGCCTTGAGAAAGAGCCATCTCTCTGGCATCTGTAGGGGATGGGGTATAGGTTGGGAGTTGGGTAATCCCTTCAGGACCAAACACTTCCTTCCTTCCACCTGGTGGCAGCTTTCCCAAGTGAGGGTGATGGGGACCCTGGGGGCCAGAGGTTTTCTAGACCAACCTTCAGAGGAGAAGGTAGAGGCGTCAGTGGTGGATGCCACACCAGCCAGCCGAGGTCCTCTCTCCCAGCTGGGTAACCTGTTTACATCTGAGAGAGCACAGAGTGACTATAGTGGCAGCACCCCTTCCCCATGCCATTCATCCACTAAACATCTAAGACACTCCATGTGTCAAGCCCCCAGCTGTACCCTAGAGATGGGGAGTTGTTTTGTTTGTTCGTTTGAGACAGAGTCTCACTCTGTTGCCCATGATAGAGTGCTCTGGCATCAGCCTACCTCACAGAAATCTCAAACTCCTAAGCTCAAGTGATCCTCCTGCCTCAGCCTCCCAAGTAGCTGGGACTACAGATGCCTGCCACAATGACCACCTAATTATTTCTATTTTGGGTACAGATAAACTCTCTTGCTCAGGCTGGTCTGAAATTCCTGAGCTCAAAGGATCCTCGAGGTCCCATACTTTCGGCCTCCCAAAGTGTTAGGATTAAGGCAGGAGCCACTGCCAGCTGAGATGCAAAGATTTTTGTTTTTGAGACAGAGTCTCACTATGTCACCCTTGGTAGAGTGCCAGGGCGTTACAGCTCATAGCAACCTCAAACTCTTGGGCTTAAGTGACTCTCTTTTCTCAGCCTCCCAAGTAGCTGGGACTACAGGCGCCCAGCCACAACACCCAGCTATTTTTTTTTTTTTTTTGAGACAGAATCGCAAACTGTCGCCCTAGGTGGAGTGCCATGACCTCACAGCTTACAGCAACCTCAAACTCCTGGGCCCAAACAATTCTCTTGCCTCAGCCTCCCAAGTAGCTGTGACTATAGGCACCTGCCACAATGTCCGGCTATTTTTTAGCCGGCGGCTGTATTCGAACCTGCCAGCTCCAGTATATGTGGCTGGCACCCTAGTCACCTAAGCTACAGGTGCTGAGCCACCCAACTATTTTTTTGATTTTGTTGTCATTGTTGTTTAGCAGGTCTGGGACACTTCAAACCAGCCAGCCCCAGTGTATGTGGCCAGTGTGCTAACCATTGAGCTACTGGTGCTGAGACTGAGATGCAAAGATTTGAACGATGGTCCTTGCTGTCAAGAGAGTAGGGGACAGCCAGAAGAGAGGGACACAGGGGAGGTTCACAATAAGTGTGAGGCTGATAGAAAGGGTAGGAGCACAGACAAGGGCCACCTACTCAGACTAGGGAGAGGGACAGGGAATTGTGGAAGACTTCTTAGAAGGAGCATCATTGGTGCTGTAGTAATGAATAGGAGTAAGCCAGGGTCTAGGCAAGAAGGCACAGCTCCAGAAATTGTCTCAGGGAGCCTGGGCAGAGGGTGTCCTTGAGCAGACCTCCAACTAGAGCAGCAGCTCCCCCAGCCATCAGCAACCACAGGGCAATCTGTCACTTGCCCTTTCCTTCCCACAACTAGCTTTGTCCTTTGAGCACTGGACTTAAGACCTACTAGGGCAGTGCCTGTGGCTCAGTGAGTAGGGCACAGGCCCCATATACCAAGGGTGGCGGGTTCAAACCCAGCCCCAGCCAAACTGCAACAACAAAAAAAATAGCCAGGTATTGTGGTGGGCACCTATAGTCCCAGCTACTTAGGAGGCTGAGGCAAGAGAATCGCCAAAGCCCAAGAGCTGGAGGTTGCTTTGAGCTGTGACGCTACAGCACTCAATTGAGAGTGAAAAAGTGAGACTGTCTCTTAAAAAAAAAAAAAAAAGACCTACTTAAGGACAGGAACCTGGCTCAGCGACCATAGCTCAGTGAGTAGGGCACCAGCCCCATACACCAAGGCTGGAGGGTTCAAACCCAGCCTGGGCCTGCTAAACAACAATGATAACTGCAACCAAAGATTAGGCCAGGCATTGTGGAGGGCTCCTATAGTCCCAGCTACTGGGGAAACTGAGGCAAGAGAATCACTTAAGCCTAAGAGTTTGAGGCTGCTATGAGCTGTGATGCCATAGCACTGTACCAAGGGTGACATAGTGAGACTCTGTCTCAAAAAATAAAAAGGAAGGGAACCTGACTGCTTGGGGTCCTCTGTAGGCCCTCCCTGCCCCAACAGCTCCTGCTCCTTCTGCTTTCCACAACACAGTAAGTACTCAGAGATGTTTTGGGTTTTTGTTTGTTTGTTTGTTTTTGAGACAGAGTCTTACTTTGTCACCCTGGGTAGAATGCCATGGCATCACAGCAAACTCCTCTGCTCAAGTGATTCTCTTGCCTCAGCCTCCCAAGTAGCTGGGACTATAGGTACCCTCCACAATGCCCAATTTTTTTTTTTTTTTTTTTTTTGCAGTTGTTGGCAGGGGCTGGGTTTGAACCTGTCATCTTGGGCACATGGAGCCGGCGCCTTACTCCTTTGAGCCACAGGTGCTGCCCCACCCAGCTATTTTTGGAGACGCAGTCTCACTCTGGCTCAGATTGGTCTTGAACCTGTGTGCTCACGCAATCCATCTGCCTCAGTCTCCCAGAATGCTAGGATTACAGGTGTGAGCCACTCACTGTACCCAGCCTTCAGAGTCTGTTAAATGAATGACTTCAAGCACTTCCTAGAAATTCCTACACCACTACCATTCCTGTCAGTAGATAATTTCACTACAATTATCTGTAGACACTCCTACTCTCATCAACTCCTCTAATCCAGGCAAGACATGTCCCTCCTAACTTCTCCCCAAAGCATCTGTATCATAGGTCTCAGCCAGAATTATCACTTTCTCCCTCTTTACTGCCTCCCCTGTGAGCTATGAACATTTTTTTTTTTTTTAGAGACAGAGTCTCACGTTGTCGCCTCTCAAGTAGCTAGGATCACAGGCGCCTGTCACAACGCCTGGCTATTTTTTTGTTGCAGTTTGGTCGGGGCCGGGTTTGAACCTGCCACCCTTGGTATATGGGGCCAGCTCCCTATGCACTGAGCTACAGGCGCCGCCCAGCTGTGAACATCTTTAAATAAAACATTGAGGTTGCTGTGAGCTATGACAACATGACACTCTACCAAGGGTGACAAAGTGAGACTCTGTCTCAATTTTAAAAAACAAACAAATAAAAAAACACAAAAAAACCATGTTACTTAAAAAAATAAAAAATAGGGACTCAGAGCCTGTGGCTCAAGTGGCTAAGGCACCAGCCACATACACCTGAGCTGGCGGGTTCAAATCCAGTCTGGACCTGCCAAACAACAATGACAGCTGCAATCAAAAAATAGCTGGGCATTGTGGTAGGTGCCTGTAGTCCCAGCTACTTGGGAGGCGGAGACAGAAGAATCGCTTGAGCCCAGGTGTTGGAGGTTGCTATGAGCTGTGATGCCACAGCACTCTACCCAGGGTGACAGCTTGAGGCTCTGTCTCAAAAATAAATAAATAAATAAAATTAAAAATAAAAACAGGGCAGTGCCTGTAGCTCAGTGAGTAGGGTGCTGACCCTATAAACCGAGGGTGGTAGGTTCGAACACAGCCCCAGCCAAACTGCAACAATAACAAAATAGCCAGGCATTGTGGTGGGTGCCTGTAGTCCCAGCTACTCAGGAGGCTGAGGCAGGAAATCGCCTAAGGCCAAGAGCTGGAGGTTGCTGTGACCTGATGCCATGGCACTCTACCAAGGGTGACAGAGTGAGACTCTCTCTCTAAAATAAATAAATAAATAAATAAATAATAAAAAATAGGGCGGTGCCTGTGGCCCAGCGGGTAGGATGCCAGCCCCATATACTGAGGGTGGAGGGTTCGAACCCAGCCCCGGCCAAACTGCAACATAAAATAGCCAGGCACTGTGGCAGGCACCTGTAGTCCCAGCTATTCAGGAGGCTTAGGCAAGAGAATTGCCTAAGCCCAGGATTTGGAGGCTGTTGTGAGCTGTGACACCTCGGCGCTCTATCAAGGGCAATAAAGTAAGACTGTCTCTAAAAAAAAAAATAGGGGCTCGGTGCCTGTGGCTCAAGTGGCTAAGGCGCCAGCCACATACACCTAAGGTGGCAGGTTTGAATCCAGCCTGGGGCCACCAAACAACGATGGCTGCAACCAAAAAATAGCCAGACATTGTGGCAGGCGCCTGTGGTCTCAGCTACTTGGGAGGCGGAGGCAAGAGACTCGCTTGAGCCTAGGAGTTGGAGGTTGCTATGAGCTGTAATGCGATGGCACTCTACCCAGGGGGACAGCCTAAGGCTCTGTCTCAAAAAAAAAAAAAAATAGGGTCATGCCTGTGGCTCAAGAAGTAGGGCACCAACCCCCTATGCCGAGGGTGGTGGGTTCAAACCCAGCCCTGGCCAAAAAACTAAAAATAAACAAATAAAAATAACACTATCATTCCTATTTCTCCTTCTATCATTTCATATCCCCCTCCTTTCTGTTTCTTTTTGTTGTTGTTGTTGTTGAGACAGAGTCCCACCCTAGGCTCCTGAGCAGAGTGCAGTGGCTTGGTAGCTCACTACAACCTCAGACTCCAGCTTGTGGGCATCCCACTGCCTCAGCTCTAGAAGTCGCTGGGATTACAGGGGCTCACCATGGCGTCCAGCTGGGTTTTTCCTTTTTTTTCATGAGTCAGGGTCTCACTCTCACTCAGGCAAATCTCCAATTCCTGAGCTCAAGCAATTCTCCCTCCTCAGCCTCCCACAGTGCTGGGATTACAAGTGTGAGCCACCACACCCAGCCTTTCTGTTTCTTTTTCTCCCTTTTTGGGGATAGAGTCTTACTCTGTCACTCTGGGTTGCATCGTGTTATAACTCACAGCAAAATCAAACTCTTGGGTTTGAACAATCCTCTTGCCTTAGTCTCCCAAGTAACTAGGACTACAGGCCTGTGCCACCACACCCGACTAGTTTTTCTATTTTTATTAGAGATAGGGTCTCACTCTTGCTCAGGCTGGTCTCAAACTCCTGAGCTCAAGCAATCCACATACCTAGACCTCCCAAAGTGCTACGATTATAAGCATGAGCCACCAAGCATGGCCCCCCTTTCTTTTCCTTTTTTTTTTTTTTTTAAGAGATAGAGTATCACTTTTGTTGCCCTTGGTAGAGTGCCATAGCGTCCCAGCTCACAGCAACCTCCAGCTCCTGGGCTTAGGTGATTCTCTTGCCTCAGCCGCCCCAATAGCTGGGACTACAGGCGCCTGCCACAACGCCCAGCTATTTTTTGCTGCCATTTGGCCAGGGCCATGTTCGAACCCACCACCCTTGGTATACAGGGCTGGCACCCTACTCACTGAGCCCACAGGCACTGCCCCCCCTTCCCTTTTCTCTTTTTTTTTTCACTGGGGCTGGGTTCAAACCCACCACCCTCAGCATATGGGGCTAGTGCCCTACTCCTGAGCCACAGGCGCCACCCCTCTTTTCAATACAACTTTATTCACTTAACTCATCTAGCAGATGTATATTGGGTCACTTCACTAGGCACTAGACTTCAGTGAGCTCAGTGTTGCCACCTCTATTCTCTAGCCACCTGTAACATGATAGTCATCCACCACTCTACCAGCACAGCCTAGGCAAAGGCCACCAGCAATCTCCCAATAGCCAAACCTACTGCCTTTTCTCACCACTTCACCTTCCCATGAGCCACCATGCATTGCCTTTTTTTTTTTTAGACCAAATAGTCTCAAGAGTCTCAAGCTGTCACCCTGGATAGAGTGCTATAGCGTCATAACTCACAGCAACCTCCAACTCAGGTTCCAGTGATCCTTTTGCCTCAGTTTTTTTTTTTTTTTTTTTTATTTTTAGTAGAGACAGGGTCTCACTTTTGCTCAGGCTGGTCTTGAACTTGTGAGCTCAAACAATCCACCTGCCTCAGCCTCCCAGAGTGCTTGGATTACAGGTGCAAAACACCACACCTGGCCAAGTCCATGGCAAACCTCTCTCTCTCATCTTTCTCTTCTTTCCCTGACTTTAGTTTTTTCCTGCCTCCCTTGCTGCCCGCTCTTCTCTGTTATACCCCCTAAGTTGGTAATTACCAAGGTTCTGTGTTTGGCCACTTCCTCAGAAGATTCTTCAAAAGCTTATCCTGGATAGGGCAACACCTATGGCTCAATGAGTAGGGCGCTGGCACCATATACCAAGGGTGGCAGGTTCAAGCCCAGCCCCGAACAAATTGCAACAAAAAATAGCCAGACATTGTGGTCCCAGCTACTCAGGAGGCTGAGGCAAGAGAATCACCTAAGCCCAAGAGCTGGAGGTTGCTGCGAGGTGTGACACTACGAAACTCTACCAACGGTGACAAAGTGAGACTCTGTCTCTAAGAAAAAAAAAAAAGCTTATCCTGGATAGTGTCATCCAATTCCTTCCATGGCTTCAACATCCACCAATAAAATTACATGAATCGGAGTCTCCAGTTTAGACTTTTTTTTTTTTTTTGCAGTTTTTGGCTGGGGTTGGGTTGGGTTTGAACCCACCACCTCCGGCATATGGGGCCAGTGTCCTACTCCTTTGAGCCACAGGCACCACCCTCCAGTTTAGACTTCTATCCAGAGCATATGGCCAAGGGATGTTCCCAAACATCTTAAAGTCAGCGTGTCCCACACCAAACTACCATCTTCTCCCTTCTGCCCAGGAACCTCTTCATTTCAGACAGCAACAGACCCCTTGGCTAAAAATCTAGGAATCATCCTTTCCCTCACTTCCATATCTACTTGATGACCGGATCTTGCCACGTTTATCTGCCCCCACATCTGTCTGCATCTTGGTTCATATCTTCATCGTCTCTGATCTAGACAGCTTCAGTAGCCTCCTGCCTCACTCCCCTTACCTGTCCTCAAAATGCAGCCAGATTGAGTTTTCTAGAATTCCCACTGGTCTACCAATTTCCTCCTTTTTTTTTTTTTTTGAGACAGAGCCTCAAGCTGTCACCCTGGGTAAAGTGCCGTGGCATCACAGCTCACAGCAACCTCTAACTCCTTGGGCTCTAGCGAGTCTCCTGCCTCCGCCTCCCAAGTAGCTGGGATTACAGGCACCTGCCACAATGCCCAGCTATTTTTGGTTGCAGCCGTCATTGTTGTTTGGCGGGCCGGGGCTGGCTTCGAACCCGCTAGCTCAGGTGTATGTGGCTGGCGCCTTAGCTGCTTAAGCCACAGACGCTGAGCCTATTTCCTCCTTTTTAATAATATCCCACTGACTTCAGGATAAAGTACAAACTCCTTATAATGAGCATAATAAGTTCCTCAAGACCTGGGCCCTGATTTCTTCCTTGGTTGTTAATCTTCCCACTGATCTATCCCTCCTCTCATCCTTGCCTCTTTTATTCCCTCTCTCCTGCCTCCCACTCCCAAGAAACACCTGCTTATCTTGGAAAGAACAATGCTGTCCAAGTAGAATTGATTGCCTGTATCTTGTGCCCCTTTGCCCTGAAATAATAGCTGGAACGTGGGACATTCATGTATATTTTTTTTGAGAAAGAGCCTCAAGCTTTCCCCCTGGGTAGAGTGCCGTGGCATCACAGCTCACAGCAACCTCCAACTCCTGGGCGCAAGCGAGTCTCCTGCCTCAGTCTCCCAAGTAGCTGGGACCACAGGCACCCACCACAACGCCCGGTTATTTTTTGGTTGCAGCTGTCATTGTTGTTTTGGCGGGCTGGGCTGGATTCAAACCCGCCGCCTTAGGTGTATGTGGCTGGCACCTTAGCCACTTGAGCCACAGGTGCCAACCTGACATTTATGTATTTATAGCTCCTTAAGAGCAAGGCCCGTATTTCATCTGCCTCTGCATCCACAGAGCCAGGAATTTGGAAAGTACTCACTAAAATGTTGCCTGATTGATTTTTTTTTTTTTGAGACAGACTCTCACTTTGTCTCCCTTAGTAGAGTGCTGTAGCATCACAGCTTACAGCAACCCCCATCTCTTGGGCTCAAGAAATTCTTTTGCCTCAGCCTCCCAAGTAGTTGGGACTACAGGTGCCTCCCAGAACACCCTGCTATTTTTTTTTAGGGATAGTATCTCACTCTTACTCAGGCTGATCTTGAACCTTTGAGCTCAGGGCAATCCACCAGCCTCAACCTCTCAGAGTTAGCACTAAGATTATAGGCATGAGCCACCGTGCCTGGCCATGTTGCCTGATTGAATACATGAGTAGAATAGAATAAACCCTACTGGAGCCACAGACACTATGACACCGTAGATTCCACCCAGGATTCAAACCTGGGGACTGTTCTACAGAAAGAGAAGAAAATTTACCCAGGACACACACCTTCACAATGCCAGGTGCTATGCTAGTCTTTTATTTATTTACTTATTTATTTGAGACAGAGTCTCAGTTTGTCACCCTCAGTAGAGTGCTGTAGCATCATAGTTCAAAGCAACCTCAAACTCTTGGGCTCAAGCAATTCTCTTGCCTCAGCCTCTCAAGTAGCTGGGACTACAGGTACCCACCACAACACCTAACTATTTTTAGAGATGCAGTCTTGCTCTGGCTCAAGCTGGTCTCCAACCTGTGAGCTCAGGCAATCCGCCTCCCTCAGCCTCTCTGAGTTCTAGTCTTTTTAAAATATACCTTTTTTTTTTTTTTTGCAACAAGGCCTCAAGCTATCCCCCTGGGTAGAGTGCTGTGGCATCACAGCTCACAGCAACCTCCAACTCCTGGGCTCAAGAGAGTCTCCTGCCTCTGCCTCCCAAGTAGCTGGGACCACAGGCACCCACCACAAGGCTCGGCTATTTTTTGGTTGTTGCAGCCATCATTGTTGTTTTGGCGGGCCCGGGCTGGATTCGAACCTGCCACCTTAGGTGTATGTGGCTGGCGCCTTAGCCACTTGAGTCACAGGCACCAAGCCAAAACATACCTTTGATTCTAAATCCCTACCACAGCCTCATTCTATGGATGGGGACTCAGAACTCAGAAGCTAAGTATCAAAAGACACAAATTAAAGATAGCAGGATTCAAACCCAGGTTTTCCTGGATCCATAGCCTGTGCTTTTTCAGCTCTATCTACTGATATTAGACATGGTCATACCATATGTCATGAGCCCCACAATTATGTCTTAAAATGACATTCAGCTCCCTATCCAAAACCTGTCCTTCTAGCTGTCACCTCCTATTCTACCTGGCTTTTCAGTGCCAACACTACCAACTCTTCGTTCTCTGGTTTTACTCAATCCTGACTCCACAGCCTCCTTTATCTAGCCTGGACCCTATGGTTATGCCATAGTGGCCCAAGCCAAGACCAGGATTCAAACTGTGCTCTGACTCCACTGGGCTTGCTCTTTCCAGGGCCAACACGACAGACGTTTTTCACGCAGGAAGTAAGCAGGGTCAGAGCCTGCTTATTTTACACTAACTCTCAACAAGCTCCGACACCCACCAGCTCTGTTTGTGAGGGGTAGGAGAGGAGGAAGGACAGAAGGATAGAGGAATTTAGTAACTCTCTTCAGATCTGAGAAAAATAACCTGCTCTTTAGTTCCACAGAGAACAGATGGGGAACTCTGAATGGAGCGGCAGTCCAGAGCTCCTGCAGTAGGAGAGTAATTGAGGCTGGATGCAGAACGGACTTCCATCATGAACTGGGAGGGCGCCAGTGTGAAAGGAAGTAGGAGGTTTGTGGTCTTTTTCTAGTGGGGCATTAAACGGAGCGCAGAGGCGTTAACTCAAAACTCACAGGTGATGCTCATTTGTACAGAATCCTCCCCGTCCTGCGGAGCCGAGGAGCTCCCCCTGCCCTTGAGGCACAGGGGGTGGGCACCTGAGCAGCCGAAGGGGGAAGGGAGGGGAGGAGGGAAGAAGGTGGGGGAGGAATCAAGGAAGGGAAGCAGGGAAGCGGGGGGAGCAAGGGAGGGGCAGTGCGTTCAAGTCTCCTAGGAAGTGCCTCCTCGGCCCCGCCCCCACCCTTAGGGGATAATTATGATGTCACGTGTGGAAGCTCCAGGTTCCTTCCTGTCCTCAGGGTCAACGGAATAGCCCACCCCAGTCCCCGCTTTTGCGTGGGCGCGGGAACCCATACAGGCTTCAGCCAAGTCTGGCGCCTCATGGGCAGCAGCTAGGCCCCGCAGCTGCGGCACAGTGGTGATCCCAGTCCTATACTCAAGAGCTTCAGTTCTTGGCTCCAGCCACACACTGCCCCAACCCGGTCCTGGGCCCCGCCTCCTCCCTTAGGGTCCCGCCCCCTTCCGCTCCGCCAGAGCCAGCCCCGGGCCACGCCCCTAGTCTTCTGCCCGCTCCACCTTACCGTTGTTCCGGCTCTTATCACAACTGCTGGGCTTACACTCGGTCTTTTCCTTGGTCCACCTTTCGATTCTTAATGTCGTCCTGACCCACATGGCTCTCAGACTCGTTGTTCGTCTCTACAGGACTCTTCCTCACAGAAGTCCAACTCTGAACCTCAGCTAGGCCGAGCCCTCGGGCCAACCGTAAATTCCAGTCTCAGCCTCGCCCCAGTCTAGCCCCTAACTCCGCCTCATGCTTGCCCAGGCCCCCCACCCGCCTCCCCCCTTCCCGCTCTAAGTTGCGTCGTCCTCTCCGCCCGTGTCTGCGCGTCAGCTGCGTTCTTCATCCGGGACCTCCCACCTCCTCCCAGGGCACCTTTGTGCCACCTTTAACCTTAGTACTGCCCCTTTATCTCGGACCTTACTGACAAGCCCAGCCCTCAATCCCACCCATCCTTAGCTCCTCTCTAGACCCAACTTAGTCCAAACCCCAGATTTTAGCCCCGCCCCTAGACCGCAGCCCCAATTCTTAAGACTACGCCTGGCCACGCCCCTAGACCCGTTCTTAGCCCCGCCCCAGCCATGCTCTAAGCCTCACACTTCGGACCGCTCCAAGTGCTTTCAGCCCCTACAAACCTCCGACTTGTCACCAGCGGAGCGACTGCCTCCAAGACCCCTGTTACCACTCCAACATTCCCTCTTCTACGAGGCCCCCCAGGTCGGGCAGGAGTCACCAAGACCAAACTGTGAGATGAGGACTTGAAGTCAGCTCCCAGCCACCCTATGGCAGCCCGACCCTGGAGCCACCAGAGGTAACCATCCCTGCTCCGCCACCCCACTTCCGCCACCAGTCCTTCCTTCCCGGAGAAAATACTGCTCAATAGAGTCCGTTTGTATTTCCATAGACTTGTTCTATCCCGAGTGCAGGGCAAGCTGCATTCCTAACAACCTCCCCTCACGCCCTTAAGTACAGCATACACACTCCGCACATGCATGTACACCCAGAAAATCTACTCACCACACACTAATAACAACATGCGTGCGCCCCTCACACACCACACAGAACACGGAACTCCCCACACCCCCTGCAGCACGAACATTCCACATCACTATGTGCATGGTCTCCTGCGTGTGGTGCAGGCTACACACACACAAACACACACACAAACACACACATATATTGTGTTAACAAACTCCCTGCAGGCCCGCCCAGAGCCTGTAGCTCAGCGGCTAGGGTGACAACCACATATACGGGAGGTGGCAGTTCGAACCCAGCCCAGGCCTGCCAAACAACAATGACAACAACCAAAAAATAGCCAGGCATTGTGGCCGGCGCTGTAGTCCCAGCTACTTGGAAGGCTGAGGCAATCCAATCGCTTAAGCCCAAGAGTTTGAGATTGGTGTGAGCTGTGACACCACAGCACTTTACCGAGGGCAACATAGTGAAACTCTGTGTATGTTATGAAGAAAAAGAAAAAGACCAGGCTTGGCGCCTATAGCTCAACTGGCTAAGGCGCCAGCCACGTATACCTAAGGTGGCGGGTTCGAATCCCCAGCCCGGACCCGCCAAACAACAATGACGGCTGCAACCAAAAAATAGCCGGGCGTTGTGGCGGGCGCCTGTG
>CAUYTI010067573.1:0-15480 GCA_963575145.1 Galago senegalensis
GGTAGAGTGCCGTGGCATTACAGCTCACAGCAACCTCCAACTCCTGGGCTCAAGCGAGTCTCTTGCCTCCGCCTCCCAAGTAGCTGGGACCACAGGTGCCCACCACAATGCCTGGCTATTTTTTGGTTGCAGCCGTCATTGCTGTTTGGCGGGTCCGGGCTGGGGATTCGAACCCGCCACCTTAGGTGAACGTGGCTGGTGCCTTAGCCGGTTGAGCTATAGGCGCCGAGCCTGATTTGATTTATTCTACAGAATATACAGAAATATTCTATTCTCCTGTGTACCCTGACCACTAAATTCCTGCTAGTACTATTCAGAGATTTAAAAATACACAGACTGTAGCAGCAACAATTTATATTTGTCTCCCGACGGGTTTAGACCTCAACAGCATTATGGGTACTCACCAAGGTCATCTTCAGTTTGTCTGTGACTGCTAAATTGTATTTATGAACTTTCTCTCTGATTTCCTCTTTGCTGAGGTAATTATGGGTTTCCTTCTCTTTCTCCACATCCTAGAAGAAAAACAAGCCATGTCGCACATGAGCAACCTCAGAAAAAAGTGCAGAGAAGCCGGGCTTCTTTTACATTCCACACAAAACAACCAGACACACATCACCTTGACCCTCTCCCTGCCTCTCCCACCTCCAAACTCTCCAGGCTCACCAGCCATTGCGGCTCACCCATTCCCAGGGGACACAGCAAATAAAACCAGTTAGTCAGCTCTTACAAGCAACACTTCATTAAGTATATTTTGCAAAGGGGTCTTTCCTTAAACTTCTCTTTTGCAAAACCTCAGAGTGCCCGCTAGATTGGCCATTTCTATTTTAAACAGTATTTTAAAACACACTGAAAGTCTTTCTTTAGCAAATTCCATTAACTACATGGCTTTTATAGCTTTATAATATTTATCAGCAAAAAGTATAGTAGTTAATGAACACTGGCACTGATTGCTGACCTGTCAAATCATGCGCGTACACAACTACAGAGGGCAGTTATCTTCCAGACTAATCCCCAGGCCAGACTTTCCTGTCCACCTCCCTCCACTCTCACCCTACCTCACTGCCTCCCCAAACCCTGGATGGGAAAATATTGGTTAAACCCTCTTCTCTCTCTGAAGAACTAACAATTTACAAGGAAAACCTGTGTATGGTGACTACCCAAGAGCCTGTAACAGACTGGTCAGCACAGAGGTGGTCACATAGGAACTGGGCCTGCTGTACTGATACACACATGTGGTACATGTCTGGTCTATGAAAGTTACGCCTGCTTAGGCGGGTGGTCAGTGTAAGGGGTGATCAGTGTAGGGGTGCTCAGGGTAGGTGATGGTCAGTGTAGGGGTGGTCAGTGTAGGGAGGGGACCAGTGTAGAGGGTGGTCAGTGGTTAGTGTAGGGGTCGTCAGTGTAGGGGTGGTTGGCTATGGAGGGGGTGGTCCATGTAGGAGTGGTCAGCTATGGAGGGGGCGGTTGGCTGTGGAGGGAGTGGTCAGTGAAGGGGTGGTCAGTGTGGGGGTAGTTGGCTGTGGAGGGGGTGGTCAGCTGTGGAGGGTGGTATAGGGTCAGTGTAGGGGTGGTTGGCTGTGGAGGGTGGTGTAGGGTCAGTGTAGGGGGTGGTCAGCGTAGGGGTGGTCAGCTGTGGAGGGTGTGGTCAGTATAGGATTGGTCAGTGTAGGGTGGTCGGCTGTGGAGGACTCCTATACTGTCTGAAGCGATGGACCAGCACGTGACGTCACACAGCAGCTACTACACGATCACAGACGGCAGACCACGGCCCTTGGCCATCCTGTCTTGTACAGCATTTAATCCTCCAGCAGCTTAATCCAGTAGGCGTTATTACTCCAGGCTCCAGATGAGACCAAGTTCTAAGAACTAAATTAAGTCAATCTGCAAAAAAACCCAACACTGTTCCATGGAAGCAAATGAACTCCCAGAGCCTGCCAACCTTCACTAACCAGCCCAGAGTTCACTGGCAACCTGCAAGCATTCATCAAGCTCTCACTTGATTCTCCCAACAAGGAATCCATCAATGCCAGTTAGCATCCCCCAGCAACAGATATCAAGATTTACAAAAGTCAGGTGGTTGTCGAAGGACAACCAAACTAGTTAAGAGACCAAGCTCCACTTTAATCCAGTTCCTCCATGCTGTCTCCATTACACTGAATTGGGCCAGGCCCAGACTTTGGGAGGTTGAGGCAGGAGGACTACTTGATGCCTGAAGTTCCAGACCAGGCTGAGCAACCCAGCAAGACCCCATCTCTACAAAAAGGAAAACAAATGAATCTGTTGAATTTGCACCCAAGATTCTGATGTAAGTAAACATTTAAAAACTTAAAAGAGGGGACTGCATAATCATATTCTAACCTAAATAGTAACTCAAAAAAGATAAAGGGTCCTAAAAATCTTCAAGACAAAAAGAGTAATTAAAACTTGATGGCTTATCCCCTCAAAGCCTTTGAAAACCTGCCTTTTCCAGGAGACAAATGCAGGGCCTGCACAGCTGGCTATCACGGCGGCTCCATCCCACCACTGTGTGCAGGGCCAGAAACACAGCAGGAGGGGCCCAGACAGAACTGCACGACTCCAGGGAAGAGTGCAAGTGGGTCTTGATCCTCTAGCCTCAACTTCTTCTACGCCCTGTGCGGGGTGTTCCCACTATAACCCATCTCAGCAGCTTTTCTGTTTCAGCAATGTCCTGGTGAGGGCTGCTGGGCCAGTGCACAGGGTAACACGAAGGCGCAGTTTTGGGCATGCTGACTTCCCAGCAGGCCACCACGTCTCTCAGGAGCATTCTAGCCACTGATGTAAAACCCCAAAGCAATCTTATTTTTGGTGTTACTGGCCAAGTAAAAAAAAGCTGTGGATTAAAATAACTTTTAGATTCTCTTTTTGTTTTCTTTTCTTTTTTTAAGAGACTGATCTTGCTCTGTCCCCCAAGCTCAACGGCAGAGGCGCCACTACAGCTCACTGCAGCCTCCAACTCCTGGGCTCAAGTGACCCTCCCACCTTGACCTCCCAAAGTGCTGGGATTACAAGTGGAAGCCACCTGGCCTGGCCTTAAAATAACTACTCAAAAGCTTCAGCGACGATTTCCACGTGACATGTACACACATACTGCATTTCCCTGCCTGCCCTGCTCTCTCCAATCCAGTTAGCTGGGCACTGCTCATGGCTGAAGAAGGAAATGAGATAGTCTGGTCTTCTTCATTTATTTTTAAATAGTAACTATCCAAAGACTCTTCAAAGCACCCATTATCAAGTGTGTAACAGGAACTTACAACCTCACAGCCGGCGTACTCGCCTTTCAAGACCTGCTCCTTATGTTCTCCCCACTGGAGGCCTAAAGCAGATCACCTCTAGACGGGTCTGACTGTAAAGAGCTGACACTGCTGTCCTGGTGTGGCCACGGGGGGCAGGATGGCTCCCTATGAGGACTGACCAAAGGCTCCCTGTGAAAACACGGAGTGGCCAGTTGTGGACAAGCAGGAGCAGGTACACATCCTGGGGCTCTGCACATACGTGAGAATTCCAAGAGTGAAGTGACTAACAGCAAAGAACAAGATTAGGCACAGCCGGTCAATTCTTAATCACAGGTTCTGCTGAACACCTGTCCTCAGGCCCCTTCACACCTCCAGGCCATGGGCTTGCTCGTTCGACTTTCTTTGATTTTTGGCAAATCAAAAGACCAAGCCAGTCTAGAAAGAGAAACTGTCCCTGGATCATCCACATGTAGATAACTGAGACATTCTTAACAGTCTTCTGTCCCTTTAAAAACCAAGGCAACAGTAGGGAGCAGTAACAGAGTCAGACGCAACATCTCCAAGACCTCGTCCTGATAATTCTGCTTTTATACCATCTCCTAGGTGGGGCCAGTGCTGCTGGTTCATGGGACAAGTGGATTGCAGGGCTCAGTGGTTTTGAGTGATTCATGGGACAACTGGGTTGCAGGGCTCAGTGGTGTCTGAGTCACAGTAAATAATGTTTGAGACCTTTCAATGACTGACCCTTATCAAATCAGCATAACGTTGCAATATATTTTACTAAAAACAAAAACAAATCGCCAAGATCCCCACCAGGCCAGTCATCTCATTAGTAAAACATTACGTGGACAGCAGACCTGGGGAAGCGTAACAGACCCACCTGAGGGGCTGTGAAGCTGCACTTTTCTTTTTCTTTGAGACAGAGTCTCACTCTGTGACCTGGGGTAGAGTGCCATGGCATCACAGCTCACACCAACCTCAAATTCTTGGGCTTGAGCAATCTTTCTGCCTCAGCCTCCTGAGTAGCTGGGGCTACAGATGCCAACCACAACGCCCAGCTAGTTTTTCTATTTTTAGTAGAGCTCTTGGTCAGGCTGGTCTCAAATTCCTGAGCTCAAGCGATCCACCTGCCTCGGCCTCTCAGAGTGCTGGGACTATAGGCATGAACCACCACACCCAACCAAAGCCGCATTTTCTAAGTCAACCAGCGTATCAATCACACGCCAAGGCTTGGCCACTGAGCAAATGCTTGCCAGGCTCCGGCCACTGCTGGGCAAGTATGGGGAGACCCACCCCAGCCAGGTAGACCCCACCCTTATAGTGCTTCCTATCTGCTGGGGGGGGGGGGGGCAGTGAGGACCCTCAAAGAAAAAAATGCTTCCATAAGTGGAGACTGAGCCCTGTTTGAGTCTGGCAGCAAGGAGGTAGTCTCAAAGCCCTGGGGTGGAGAAAGACCCCCAACTTTGAAAACCTCCAAAGTGTTCACTCCTTTCCCCACACAAAGGTTAACAATTGCCTCCCTCCTTTGTATGGGGAGTTTTTGTTTTTGTTTTGAGACACATACTCTTGTCTCCCTGGGTAGAGTGCTGTGGCTTCATAGCTCACAGCAACCTCAGACTCCTAGGCTTAAGGGATCCTCCTGCCTCAGCCTCCTGAGTAGCTAGGATTCCAGGTGACTGCCACAACACCCAACTACTTTTTCTAGTTCAGCAGAGATGGGGTCTCGCTCTTGCTCATGCTGGTCTCCAACTCCTGAGCTCAAGGGATCCACCTGCCTTGGCCTCCCAGAGTGCTGGCATTACAGGAGTACGCCACTGTGCCCAGCCCACAATGAGTATTGATTCAGTCTCTGGAAACACAACAGCATTATCAGGGAAAGGGAGCGGGAACCTGACACCCAGACAGCGCAAAGGAGCCACAACAGGTCACAGGTGAAAACAAAGAAGGAAGCATTTCAAGGTGGCCTGGCAGAAGTGGAGAGCGAACACAGCCCTTCACTGTGGGAGGGAGGGGAGGAAACAGCACGGGTGCAGTGCCCTGGATAATGGCTGGGCTGTTGTTCTTGGCAGTCAGGGAGGGTGTGACGCTGTGCGGCTGTTTGGTAAGTTACAAGTCATCTTTTTATAAGTTAATTTCGTTTCATATTCCCCAATCTGACCCCCAGTTTCTCAAAGGGAGAGTTCTTCCCGCAGAATTATGATTCCTAAGACTCCTTCCTCCTCCTTCCAGCCTGCAGCTGGCTGCACTGCCTGGGTGGGGTCCTGGCACCATCTTTTCACCAGGGAGCTTTCTCAGGAGGGACACACCCGGCCTCTGGCTCAGCTGTGCTCAAGGACTGTGGCCCAACCCACAGGCTCACACATCACACTTTAAAAGACCATAACCCTGCACATCTGAGTAAAGGGTAGATTTATACTCTTAAACTTTTCTGTCACTCTGAAATTATATCAAAATTAAAAATATAAAACAACAACAACAACAAAACCAAACATACAGCAATTTAGAGAGACAGTTCAAAGAGAACACGAAGAGATGCGCGTCCTGGCCGCTCCACCTGCTGCAGCTGAGAGGGGCACCTGGGCTGTTTACACACACTGGTCTAAAGCACAGCTCTGCGGCATTCCAGGTGTGGGACCAGAGACAAGTGACCTAACCACTCTGAGCCTCTGTACTATGATCTCTATAGACTGTGCACAATATCTACTTCAGGCAACGGTTACGAAGACATCACACATGCCCTTACTCAACCTCTGCGCACCGAGAGCCTAGGAGACACCACTCAGCCTGGGACAGAGACAGCTGTGGCCTCCCCTGCCACCTTCTCCTGGCTGACAGCCAGGGTTTGCCTTCCTCTCACCCAGCCCCACCCTTGTTTGTTTGTTACCTCTTTTAAGAAGTAAGGCTATTGACCTCTCCAACCCTCAAAAAACAAACAGCACAGATTCTCTGACTTTGTGGAGAGACAACGTATACACACTGCCCGTCCCAGGCCACAACAGACACTTGGTGAGTGGAGCCACCACCCCTCCTCTGGAAGAGCCCACAGCCCCACGTGGGGCTGCTCTGACACCTGGCCAGGTCTGGGGTCCAGGCCGTCAGCATGCCAGCTGGCGATTTCTCCGAGTGAGACGAGATGCCAGCATTGCCAGTTCCTACCTTCCATGTCGTCTCCAGTTTGGGGACCACTCAGCCACCTACTGACATCCCAACTGACTGGGGCACCCCATGCAATAAAAAAAGAACATGTTTGCGCCTCTGACTGTGCTGAGTGAGATGTTCACACCCTCACGCCAACAGAGCACCTTTCCCTGAGCAGCAGGCCGCTGCTGAAATGGAAATCAGGGTGAGCTCAGGCCGAACCACATCTCGGCACTGACTTCTTCCAACATCTTCCTTCTCGGCCCTATTCCAGTAAGGACATCAAAATAAATTACTGAGGGCCCCACCAAGGGAGAAAAGCATTCGCTGGGTGAGATCATTCTAGCACCATCGGGGAGGGATCTACAGCTAGAGCAGCTTTGCACCAAGCACGGCACTAAGTACCCAGCGATCTCCAGGAGCTGGACAGGGGCCGTGTCCGGGCTTCAAAAGAAATCGCAAAAGAAATTTTTAATATGCCACGTTGGATGCTCCTGAACTAGATTTTAAAGTGCGGTTAACAGGAAAGAACTGTGCCAAGATGCCTCTTCAGTGTGCAAAGTAGAGGTACTGTGATGGGTACAGAAAGGGCCACAGAGTCACACTTGCCAAGTTGGAGGACCCGCCAGGTGGGGAGCACGTCTCACTCGACCCAGTAAGCACACATGAGAAGGGCCGCAGGGGGCAGTTCTGTGTGGACACCCAACGTCTGTCCAACAGTCCCCAGTCTCAGTCAAGAACCTCTAGGATAATAAAGCAGGCAGAGGTGCCACGGGGCCCAGAAAGTGTTCTCAAATAATGCCAGCGGTCAGGGCTCTCCCACAGCAGCTTCGCAAGGAGAGAAATGTCCCCTGTCTGTGCTGTCCATCCAGAGCTGCCACCAGTCACATGAGTGCCACAAGTCACTCCTCTGACAAGAGGAACTTGAGTTTCAAACTTCACCCAATTGATGTATTGGTCAGCACAAATCTACAGTATATTGGACAGGGTTGTAAATGAAGAAAGGACAAAAAAAAATCATAATAAAACGGCATAAAACAGGATGTAAAACAACTGTCCTAGACCAAACACGGTTCTGTTCCTGATGGAGGGAATCACAGCAGCTGTTAACAGGGCTCACGCTGCAGTCCTCACCGCATGGGCACTGCTAACACCAGGGTGCTGCGTCCGGGGCCCGGGGCCCAGCGCTCAGCCTCGCGCGTGGGCCTGGCGGCCTCATCCAGGCTGCTCCAGGGATTTCTTCCTGCCACATGGCAGGATCCTTTACACGGCAAGATACAGAACTGGGGCTCTGCGCCCATCTGTGTGAGGACTCCAGAGCTCCCCTTGCTGAGTTCAGCTCATAGACGGGCAACTCTTCAGTCCTACAGTTGATGATGTCTGTTTACCGTCACTCTGATCATGCTTCCAGCAGCAAAGAAAAGATTCTCCTGTACCAACAGATGCATCACTAGGACGCAGGGCAGGAAGAGTGCAAAGCATCGCGCACAGTTTCTCCAGGACGGGCGCTCTGCACACAGCCCTGCGGACGGCAGGGAGCACGCCTCCCCGAGCACCGACCCTCCATGATGTTCTGGGGATGCAGAGGGGGCTCCTGTTCCTCCCCTCCCTCTTCCCCTTGGAGATTCCCAGCGTTCTTAGAATGCCAACAGCCCTGAGAAATCCTGCAGTTAAGAAAGCAGTGAAGACCCTGAAGAAAACAGACTTTGGACGATTACGAACATGACATTCATTATTTATGAGCAATGAGTACACTGACAAGGAGCACATATTTTTTCCTCTTATTCTTAAGTGGCAGGTTCTGTATTTGTGAGGGGATAACGAGCACCCCAAACCCCATCTATGGACTTGACAATTTTAACCAACCTCTTTGTCCCCTGGGTTACTTGTTAAACAACAACAAAGAGAACAGCAGAGGAGGCTAGGTGGGTACTTCAGATGACAACAAAAATAGAACTAGGCAGCAACCTTATAAGGACGGGGCACCCGTGACCTTCTCTTCAATGTCCTTGTACAGAAAAATACCCAGAGAGGAAGAAAACACACAGAAACCAAAGTGTCCCACCCTGCTGCCCGGCCCTGCTGCCCGGCCCTGCCAGTGAGTACCTATCAGCGCTCTGCCCAGAACTCTGAGTGTGTGCCCCACCCTGCTCCTCACTTTGTGATCCTCTGGACTCAGGACCTGCCCCACCTAGGAAGCCCCAACCTCAGCAGCCCCAGGACCCCTACTGACTCAGATCTGGCTGCAGGGCCCCTCCCACACCTGCTGCTCCCTGGTCTGCTCCTGCTCCCCAATTGGGGCATGGGGGGGGCTCCATTCTTGCCCAGCAGGTCCCAATCTGCCTCCCCTCCCCAGCATACCACCGTAAAACTAAAACAGCACAAATCCTTCTGTAAAATTTTAACCAAATACCAAGTTTTTGGTGCAAATTATGTAGGACAAATTAAAATTAAATTGCATTCTATTAACCAATGAGTGTATTGCTGTAAGCATAATTATGTTGAAATACTGTTAAAAAAAAAAAAAGGCTTCAATGCAACCCCCCCTCTTTGTGTCCTATGTGTGGGAAGGGTTCTGCTTGCTTGGGCTGGATGCATCGACAGAGGCACCCAGAAGGCCGCTGCAGCACCAGACACAGGCGTTGTGCGCTCCTGTCATCCACGTGCACCAGCGGAGAGCCGGAGTCCTCTGGAGCAGCCCTCAGACCCTCCACACCGCAGCAGGCAGGCACTGGCCCAGCACGTTAGTAAGATTAACTGCGGTCACAATGCACTGTAAGGAGTTCCCTGTGGGCCTTCCCTGACCTCACTCTTTAAACTCTCTGATTACCAGTCCACCAGACCCTATATGGCTGTCCTTCTAGAACTGGGTAGGGTGCCAACAGTCAAACAGCCACTCACTTGTCTGGAGCCAGAAAACAAACTTGGAGGTAGCCCAGCCTCCCACAGCACTCGGTATGAGGCCCCAACCTCAGGCAAACCCGACTGCACTCAGACTCAGAGAACCCAGTCTGGGAGTTGCGTAAGAGGCTACCTGTTTCTGAAAGCTGTTACCTTTCACAACTGGTTAAAGTCCTTCAAAACTCAGAGGTGAGCTGGGTAACAAAGGAAAGATTAGTTGAAGCCTCAGGGCCATGCACACACAGACCCAGCCCATCAGCTTGGAGAAGCAGGAAGGAGCGTGGGCCAGCACTCCTGCCACACCGTCTCAGAGGTCTCGCCCATCCTCTGTCATCTCTGCCACCATGGAAACAACAGTGGGTCCTTACTGTTTTCAAGGGGAAGATGAGTCCACAAGGGCCCAGTTTCCCTGGTTATTCAGGATACTGAACCAGGGTCCCTTTTGATAGTGAGTTTCTGATGGTCCAGGCCACGCTGCCTTCATCTGACCGCCTCGCCATCTACCATGCTGCCTTGATCAAGTACTTGGCAAGAATTCAGTAAGTCCACCAGACATTAGGAAAGTTAATTGGAAAGTTGACCTTACGTGAAGACCGAGAAGCCAGGAGGGAGTGAGATTTATACGACTGCCTGCCCCAGATCCCACAGTAGAGCACCTCCTCTTCAAGGACTGGAGGGTCACCCTGCAGCCACACAAGGACTGGAGGGTCACCCCGCAGCCACACACTTCCTTCTGCTGACAACAATTACAACTGGGCTCCAGAGCTGCAGTTCATTACTTCAGATTAGCTCAGGTTTAAAAACCAAGAGGTTTTTACTAAGGTCAAAGTTGGGAGGTCAGGTCTCAAGGCTGCCACATCCTTCTTGGACCCTTTGAACCTTGGTGATACAGGGAGGTTCCCAAGAAAGGAAACAAGCAGGCGCCCCTGGAGCTGAGCCAGGAGGGAGGAAGGAGGAGAGCCAAGGACAGGGCAGCCACGTGTGAGGGGATGGGGGTCCCCCTGGGAGCCCAGCAGCCCCCCAGACAGAGGCCATGGAGGATCACAGCCGGGGCCTGAAACCAACACAGCAGCCACTTCGCCAGCTGAAACCTACTTTGAAGAGAGAACAGAGACTCCAGAATATCAGAAATTTCTGTAGCCCAGAACCCTAGGAAAAATTCTTATCTGAAACAAGCTTATCTGAAAGATACTAATTTTCAGAGTCTTCTTCCCCACCAACCGACAGGGGTCTAGTTTCCCAGTACACAAGGAAAGGAGATTTAAAGCCAACCTGGGACGATGGGGCTTGGAGCTGAAATGTAGTGACAACAACCTGTGTAGGGTGATCGTGCCTGGGGAGAGTCACGTTCAACGCTTTTAACACCTGGATGTGTCAATCTTGGCTTCCTGCTCACTGCACACACCCTTTCTGCAACTCCCTTTCCTGCCATCTGGGGCACAGACAGCACCAGACTAGGAGAGAACCAACAGTCCTCTAGGACAGATGTCCAAATTGTGACTGTTATTTAAAAAACAAACAAGTTTGCAGGTCTACAGAGGGCCAGGAGGGGTTAAATGTCTTACATCACTCTTGTTCCCATTAATCCAATCCATCCTCCTCTAGTTCTGATTTCTCTTCCCCCAGCCCTAAGCTCCACTCAAGATGGCTCTTTTGATAAACTGTTCAGAACCCTTAAAAGGCATGACTGAAGTGCGGAGCGCAGGATACCTCAGGCAGCACCCAGTGAGCAGAGAGTGCATCCGGGTCACCCCCATTCCAAGGGCATACGCCCCTACACAGAGCGGCCACGGAGACACCCACACATCTGCCCCAGAGCGGCCACGGAGACACCCACACATCTGCCCCCGCACAAAGTGGCCACGGAGACACCCACACATCTGCCCCTACACAGAGCAGCCATGGAGACACCCACACATCTGCCCTCGCAGAGTGGCCACGGAGACACCCACACATCTGCCCCTACACAAAGTGGCCACGGAGACACCCACACATCTGCCCCTACACAGAGCAGCCACAGAGACACCCACACATCTGCCCCCGCACAGAGTGGCCACGGAGACACCCACACATCTGCCCCTACACAGAGTGGCCATGGAGACACCCACACATCTGCACCAGCTGTCCCAGGTGCAGGGGCTTCCTCCTCCTCAAAGAGGATAATTACTCTGGGGTAATTAAAAGCTAAGTTACAGCAATTCAAATAAAAATCAGGTGGGTTAGGGCCAAACATGCCTCACAAAAGCAATTTCTGAAGATACTCCTTTCTTCAAAAATCTTCTCCCTCCTCCCATTCAGGCGCAGATCAGGTGAGAAACACGGAAGTCATCAGGAAAATGTCAGGGAGGCGGGTGGTCATGGTCAGAAGGCAGGGGGTGGGCCAGGCACTCACAGAAGATGAGGAGGGACCATTGGGCACCCCACAGGGAGAGGGCCAAGGACACGGTACACTTGCCCAGCCAGGCAGCCCAGTACCAAGATGAGGAGGGAACCGGTAGTCACCCCACAGGGAGAAGGCCAAGGCGCCTGTGCCCAGCCAGGCGGCCCAGTACCAGCCCACACTTGAGTTTGAGGGGTCAGGCGCTGCCTGAAACACTTAAAACTTCCCACACCTAGAAGGGCTAAAAGGGCCTTCCCCAACTAAGCCTCCCCTCCTCTGTTTCCTTTTCTTCTTTGGCCCCTCCCCAAATCAAGACATGAGGATGAGCCAGCCCAAGACGTGGGGGGCAGGGGGACGGCAGCAGCGCCCCCCTGGGGAATCTTCCTGTCCCCCAATTGCAGACAACACACTACACCCTTCAGAACCTGCCTCTGGATTCTAGCAACCACCACGGCACTGGGTGCTATTACTACCCTATTTTGCAAATGGGAAAATGGAGGTTTAGAAAGATTAATTTGCCAGAAGTCATGAAGTCGGGAAGGGCAATGTGAGGTTCCTGCCCAGGCTGCCAAAGCCAGTAAAGCCAAGCAAGAAAGAGAAAAGCAGAGAAAAGCGGAGAGGGCCCAGGGCACGGGCACGGCAGCGTGTGAGAAGCCCCCCGCAGACCCACCGCTGGTCCCAGAGGCCTGGACGCCTTGGCAGTTTGTGGGATCTGAATTCTGGAGGGTGGGTAAACACAACTGGCAATTTCCTGGGGAATCAGTCATCTGGACAGGACACAAACAAGTAATTTAAAAACTAGAAAACTACATGTGCAACATTAAGGAGACGGCTCAGTATCCCAAGGACCCTGCCAGGATGTTAACCTGAACCTGCAGAAAAATTTTAATGAAAAGAAAAAAAAAGAGAGACAGAGGAGAAACTATATCCAGTGACAAACAACGTGAAGCAAGTGCAAAGCCAGAAGACCAGAAGGAAACACGCCAAGTGCAGGCCGTGTTCACGCCCCACTGCTGAGCCCTGGACGGCCCCCCTTTCTCCATCCGTAAAATGATTTCAAAACTTTTATAGAATTTTAAAAACCTTTTCCAGAGTCTACACGATGTCGTTAATCAAGAAGTAAAATTCAGAGAAGGAAAAAAGGCTTTGGTGTTTTAAAAGACAAAACAGCCTTGGAAACAAAGACAAAGACAATGCAACTGAGCCCCTTTGAAGCAGCACTACGGCTCAGGGGCAGCGCCCCGAACCCAGCTCAAACACGGCTCTCAGGGCACCATCCCCCAAACCCAGGTCAAACACAACTCAGGGGCAGCATCCCCCAAACCTGGCTCACAGGGCAGCACCTCCTGAACACAGGCTGCTCCACCAGGCAAGGGCCGCCAGTGGGGCGGGGCCATCCTCCTAAACTGAACTCAGCGCCTGCTGCACTCAAGAAACTGCCCTATGAGAGCTGTGAAGAGCAAACCAGAGTGAGCTCCGGAGAGATGCGCCCTGTAATCTGTGAAATAAAGGTTCTCAAGCCCTCAACACACAGTGTCACTGCCAAGGAGTGCCAGAAGTTAGGCTTTCTTTTTCTGAGACAGTTTCACCATGTCACCCTGGGTAGACTGCTATGGCGTCACAGCTCACAGCAACCTCAAACCCTTGGGCTCAAGCCAGTCTCTTGCCTCAGCCTCCCAAGTAGCTGGGACCACAGGCACCCACCCTAATGCCCAGCTATCTTCCCATTGAATTTGTCACTGTTGTTTAGCAGGCCCAGGCTGGGCCGAACCTGCCAGCCTCAGTGCATGTGGCCTGTGCCGTAACCACTTTGCTATGGGCACTGAGCCAGGAAAGGTAGGTTTTTAAACATCACTCAGGTGACCCATTTATAGATAAAAGTGGCCTGCAGGCGTCCAGCCCATACTGAGGCCAGTCTTGTCCCTGCGGCTGTGATCTGCAGCAGTCCACATGTGGCTCCTCTTCCTCCCCAGGGCGCACAGGAAGCCCATGGCCCGGAGGAAGTGCCTCCCACTCCGCCTTTCCTCAATGCTAGGGTCACCGGCCTGGCCAGCCCCCAGCAGGGGTGAGGTCAGCCTGCAGCAGCCAGAGGAAGGGGGAGGGCAGGGGCCAGGCTGCCAAAGCTGGAGGAGACGGGATATGGGCAACAGCTGAGGGCAAAGAGAAAAGAAAAAGGAATGGGATTCACTGTGATGAGCGTGTCAGCACCGGGGTCAGAAACAGCTGCGCAGACCCCTCCACTCAGAGGTAAGGACTTGGGCAGGAAGCAGGCGGCAGACTCTGCACAAGGAGGTCAGTGCACAGCCTGAAATTCAGGACGCCGCTCAGAGCCACACCCTCACCCCACGTGCAGCACAGCCATGCGAGTGTCCTATGCTGAGTGTCCCTGAGGACAGGACGGCTGCCTCGTGCAGGACGGACCACTTTACAGGTTCTGGCAAATCCTTCACATGCACGTGCAGCACGGCCATGCGAGTGTCCTGTGCTGAGTGTCCCTGAGGACAGGACGGCTGCCTCGTGCAGGACGGTATGGAAGGGCCAGGACCGACCACTTTACGGGTTCTGGCAAATCCTTCACACACAGAGGTGCCGACCTCACCTTCTTCACCCTTTGCCCTCGGAGCTTGTCCACAGGAGTCCCCTGCCTGCCCAACAATTAGAGAAGGTGAACGCCTCTGCTCCCCTAGGTGAGGCAGCCCAAGGCGCAGGGCCTGCCTGCAATTGATCCCAGGTGTGCCCATGCTTTCTAGGCTGTGATATATAAAATTCTTTGAATTTATGGCTTTACTTCCTAGGAACATTTTTTCCTCTTTCAAAAGATCAATTAAACAGTCAACATCCAAGCTCCACTGCCCTGAGAACCAAGCCCCAGGCACCAACTTTTCTGAGGTCTGAGCTGCAGAGAGTAAAAGAAAGAACACAAGGCTGGAGGGCCTAGTGTGGAGAAGGGTGCCGGGCTGCGGGGGGCTCTGCACTGCTGCTTCCGAGGAAATCGGGTGCCGAGCATGGGCTCAGATTATTCAGCACATGTTATGGCACATACAGTCCTCCCGGGAACCCCACTACACAAATGCACATAAACCAGGCTGCAGTCACAGAAGTGGACCATGAACCCAGCTGGCCACTCAGAACCACACCCTCATACCACACGGAGAGAAAAACCAGGTGCCAGCCAGCTGTGTGACCTTGGGAACGTATCAGCCCAGGGGTCGTTTTCTTACCACTCCCTAGGGAAGGAGAGCTAACAGGATCCCCACTGCCCACCGCCACGACCCCACATCAGCTCTGTTATTGTGCTGAAGGAAAATCCTGCTCCCCACCTGCCTCACTCCCAGCTTCCTTCTCGACACACAGGCAGGGAGTGGATGAAACCCAGTCCTCCTCACGTGCTCCAACACCGGGAAAATGGGAACATTTCGGAGAGAAATGCTATTAGTTTAGAACAGAAGGGATGGCCCCTCATGCTCTCCAAGAACTTGTAATAGAAAACTCAGGTATCCAACAACAGAAAAACTTGTTCAGAAATTAACAAATAAAACTGTTAACTAGGTACACCTACTTTTACAAAGTAAATATGTTCCCCAAGTGGGGCTGATAAACCACATTTTTGAAAGCACAGATATCATTTTTTTTTTTGAGACAGAGCCTCAAGCTGTCCCCCTGGGTAGAGCGCCGTGGCATTACAGCTCACAGCAACCTCCAACTCCAGGGCTCAAGCGAGTCTCTTGCCTCCGCCTCCCAAGTAGCTGGGACCACAGGCACCCGGCTATTTTTTGGTTGCAGCCATCATTGTTGTTTGGCGGGTCC
>CAUYTI010067575.1:0-108905 GCA_963575145.1 Galago senegalensis
TCCCCCTGGGTAGAGTGCCATGGCATCACGCTCACAGCAACCTCCAACTCCTGGGCTCAAGTGAGTCTTCTGCCTCAGCCTCCCAAGTAGCTGGGACTACAGGCACCCGCCACAACACCTGGCTATTTTTTGGTTGCAGCCATCATTGTTGTTTGGTAGGCCAAACAACAGGCTGGGGATTCAAACCCACCACCTTAGGTGTATGTGTCTGGCGCCTTAGCCGTTTGAGTCACAGGCGCCGAGCCATCAGTTTCATTTTATAATATGGACTAACTTATTTATAAGCATTAATTTTTAATAATTTCAACAACTTCAAGGAAATTACAGTTTCTTTAACCATTTTCCCAACACTGATACTGAAGTACACAGGGGCTCAGGAACTTGCACAGGCCACACAGCCAGAAAGTGACCAAGCTCATATTTAAAACAGGACATTTTTTGTCTTCAGATCTCTAGAGCTTAACCCTCACATCATATAAATTGAGGGGTACAAAAGAAAATTTAAATTAGAAATTTGTTTTATTTAACAATTAAAAATACTTTAAGATAATAAAAATGAAATACTTTTTTAAGAACATGGTGTTATATTTTAATTTTGATCCTTTTCTTTTTTTTTTTTTTGGAACATGGACTATGGTTTCCTAAAATATACTTGAGAATTATATTTAAATTATATTTTCTTGAGGAATGATTAAACAATAGAGCTTGTATCTACTTAATTCTATTGGCAATTAGTATTCTCTAAAACGTGTCTCCATTATAATTTTGAAAGCATGTTGTTTTTGGTACAACTTGTTCATTGTTAGTGTATCTCTTGTTGACTTACCATTTTCTATTTTTAAATAGGAGAGGTGCATGAGCCCTTGGTTGACAATTGGCCAAGAAAACACATAACATTTTGAGCCAATTAATTATGTAAAAACTGCGTTGTCTTAAAATATAGCCATGCATCACTAATGATGATGTGTTTGGAGAAAGGTGATTCCGTCATTGTGAGCACATCACAGTGCATTTATAGAAATCTAGAGTGCACTTACACTAACACATCTAGGCTGTATGATATAGCCTGTTGCTTCCAAGCTTTAAATCTATACAGCATGTTACTGTAGGCAACTATATCACAAAGTTAAGTATCTAAATATTTAAAAGGTACATAAAATGTGGCAGAGAAGATAAAAAAATGGTACATGCATATAGGGCACTTACCATGTATAGAATGTGGAGAGATGGAATTTGGTCTGGATGTGTCAGTGAGAGGGGAGAGAATGTGAAGCCTCGGCCTTTACTGTACACCACAGTAGACTTAATAAACTCTGAACGCTTAGGCCCACACTAAATTTATAATAAAATATTTTCCTGCTTAATAATGACTGAATTTTAGCTTGTAATATTTCTACTTTATAAACTTTCAATTTTAATTTTTTTATTCTTTTATAACTACCCTTAACTTACAATCATGTTGTAAAACTACATGAAAATATTTTCTTTCCCTATAGCCTTATTCAATAATCTTTTTCCTACTCCTTAAAGTTTTTTTACTTTTTTAAATTTATTGTTAAAAATGAAGACACAAGCACCCATATTACCCCAGGCCTACACACGATCAAGATCATCAATATTAGTGTCTTTAAGCTCCGTATCTTGTCCCACTGGTAGGTCTTCAGAAGCAGTAACACACGTGGACTGTCATTGCCTATGAGAACAATGCCTTCTTCTGAAATAGCTCCTGAAGGATCTGTCTGGCGCTGTTTTACAAGTCAATTTCTTTATTTTACAGTCAATTTTTAAAAAATAACTAAAAAGAATACATTCTAAAATAATTATAAAAATTATAGTATAATAATAGCATAACAGTATAATATATAATAATAACATAAACTAATAGCATAGTCATTTATTATCATTATGAAGTATGATATGCTGTACACGATTGTATATACTATATTTTATAAGACTGACAATTCAGTAGGTTTGTTTACATCAGCATCAATCACCACCAATGCATGAGCAATATGATGTGCTATGACATTATGATGACTGTAATGTCACCAGATGATAGAAATTTTTCAACTCCATCATAATTTCAGGAGATCACTGTGTATATGAGATATATGGTTTGTTGTCTACTGCAACATCATTATACAGTACATAACTGTAATTTAGTTGCTTATTTGTCAATATTCTCAATGATGCAATATGTCCGTATTTATATTAAAACATATGGTGGGAGTTGATACACAGGTTTTTTTCCTTTATTTCTCATATTACCTGTATTAAAATTAATTTGCTTTTGTCTGCTCAGTACTTTTCTGTAATATTAGTGTAAGGCACATGCCCTAAAATGACAGCTGGATAGTGTAATACCAATGACCTTATGCAAATATTTCAACGTCTAAGCTAAGTTCAGTTTTACTGTCTTTTTAAAAAATAGATTATAACTACCACTATTTTTTCTCACTATAATGCTTAACAATACTTGTCATAATTGTCTGTAGATTATGAATAATCTGAATAGTTATTGATTAACACTTATTTTATTTGCACTTTTAGCAAACAGTTATCCATAATCTATACTTTTATCCAAAGTATAGATTCTTTTCATATTTGTTTCCTAGTTAAATAAATCTTAGTAACTATCCATTCATTAGTTTCTGCCTCAATAGAAATTATTGCAAATATAATATGTGTTACGCACAGTTAAGGGTTCTGGGAATGTACAGAAGAAAATTAAACAGTTTTTTTTTTATTTCAAATTGATAGGAGGGTACAAAGTTTTAGGTTACATCGTTCTAACTTCCAAAGTAAAGTTCAAGTTGTAGGAGAGATGTTCACCCACAGGACATGACAAACCCTATCTCATTGAACACTAGTTTTTCTTAATGAACATTCAGTCTTATATCCCAGAAACAGTGAAGACTAAACTAAGTTGAAAATATGAGAAATGCTACAAAGAAACCTATTCAGCAATTAAAAAATGATGTTTGCTTGAAGATGGGATAAGTGACAGAAATGAGTATACAAGGGGAATAGAGAAAAAATTGTGCGTGATATATATCTTTATTATCTTGATTGTCTTGCACGGTGCATACATATGGCAATATTTGATACATTATACCCTTAGAATGCTAATTATATACCTCCTATGCAAACAGTCCTTCAATTGAATACAATTTATTTAAAGCAAAACAGATTTTTTATGTTAAAACAATTAGAAATTTATGCAGTTCAAAGACGATATCACTGTGGGCTGATTGTCAGAGATAATTCTATGGGGAACTAGAAATTCATATTTCTTTTGAAAGATGCAAAATGTGCCGAGAGACTAAGAGTTAAGAAGACCAAGGCCTTTTAACAAGCCTATGTATGGTTTGCATTAAAAAAACAAAGCAAAACTCCTGATTCCTCATCAAGTTGCCTCTTGGACACAGGCTAAGAACCATAAACAGACAAGGAAGCCCAAGTCATACTGAGGTTAAATTAAATATACAATGATCAGAAACAATTCACTGTACAATATCTACACATGTTCAACATCCACAAAAAAATGTAGTGATAGCAGTTTAATTTTGAACTCTAAAACCTATTTTGGCACTAAACACTAATCTGATTCTGATTTTTTCAAGTTTGATGGCAGAAACAGGTCAAAATGTAACCATTTATATTAGTTGTGTATTGTCGATTGATGTTTGCAAAAGTCTTCATAAATACTTGACTTATTCTTTAAATAGGTTATTTCTTCCTAGAACAAAAAAAAGTCATCTTTCTTGTTCTATAAACAAGATGCAAATGCTTCAAAATCATGTTTTCTGATCATATTTATGTAAAGACATATTCTCCACAGCTCAATTTTACTGGGTAGTTCGAAATCAATTTGTAATGTAATCCCTTCTAGAGGAAAGCGAAGCAACACTCACATCTGGTTCAAGAAAGTAAACAAATGAATTTCATTTTGTTTTGAGTTTTTTTTTCCATGAAAAATGCTGATTTATGCAACTGTCAGGTTTGAATGCATATAACACAACTTTCTCAGATTGAATCCAATTGATTTTCTATAACAATGTCAAGGATTCAATACATCACAGGAGCAGTGAGACCGTAATAAATAATCCTTTCAGAAAGAAAGCTGTTCTTCTCTCAGTAAACACATAGGTAAATATCCTTTGTTTTTCTCCATATATAGAATCTTCAGGGTTCTGTGTCTTCAGTTTTAGAATATCCTTAATCCCTAATCATTTCCTATAAAACATCGTTTCCCTTATGACCTCTCTTTAGCACTGCCTTCGTGACAATTGTTAGGATTAATTTTAGGTGTGATTTAAGACCGTGAATTAACACTCAAAGACAAGGGAAAGAAAATATTGTATTCCAGATGATCCTCAGAGAGCTTATCCTGTAAAACTGTCACTTTACTTTGCAAAAGGTAGGAGAGGTACAGTGTACTGTGAAGGTCTGAAAGTCACTGGTGATTGGACTCAAGAGTGTGGGCACAGAGTAGCTTTGCAGAATACCATTTGTTTTCTTAAAAAGGGAAACTAACCAAGTTGCATACCTACACCCTTGAATATAATACCTATGAATTTTGATAGTTTTAAAATATTATTTTTAATTACAATCAATTTTGATAATTGTATATTATACGTTTGAATGATATAGGTATTTCTTAATGATTATTTACACATTTCTGTTTCATAAGAGGTGTGTACCACATATGCCATGTATTGTATTGATTGATTTCGTGTTCATTTTCTATCCTTTTTACATATCATTTGCCAGTTTAAAATTTAAGCGAAGTAAGCATTTTTGTATAGTTGTAAAGGTAAATTTTTAAATGTGCATAACAATATAATTTCATATTAATGACATAAGAACATTAGAAAATTGTCAAATTTTAAGTGCACAAGTGCAACTAGCAGAAACCAAGTAGATTTAGGCACAGTGAAATATAGAAAGTGGATCAATTCATATCTATGTCTTAAGATTAATGTGATGCGATGAACACATTTTGCATTATTGTTGTTCTGAAATTGTAGCCAATTATAACTACTAATACTATTGAATAGTTCCCATGAATTACGATCTTCCCTAGTGTGTTAAAATATTATCCTGTCTCGTAAGAATCCAATGAAGAAATGTTTCTGTTAAATCTATTTTATAGTTAAGAACACTGAAATATAAAGGTAGTTGATTGGCCAATACAATTAGGTGGAAATAAAATTTGCTCCTGAAATCTAACTTTCAGGTCCACAATTTTGACCACTAGACGTATCCTTTGCTTCTCTCCCCCAAATTAGGTGGTTACACATTTAAGTTCAACGGACTGTTTTTCCTTGTATCTAATGATATGTCTTGTATCTATGATATGTCTAACAATCATTTATTTTTTTCTTTTTCCTCTGTTAGTATTTTACTTTAAATACTTTTGTAGACAGTATGTCTCTAATTTCCTTCATTTATTTCCCATCTTTTAAACCCATGTTATCACCTATTCAGTGTAAATAGCATGATTTCTGCCTTCCACAGCCTCACTATACCTACCAACTTCCCAAGTCCCCATGTTAATTATAGGATTTCATTTGAGCCTCTGAGCTGGATGTACAGAGCCCTCTAAATTCTGGATACAGTCTACATCCCCCACTTCACTTTCATCCCCACTTCCACAGTATGTTATCATCTCACATCAGTTCTGGATATGGTACACTAAACAAATCATTAGTAGCAATGTATATGGAAGTTAAAAGGCCATTTCTTTTCTGAGGTTGTCTAGACATTACTCCTGATGTTGCCTTGCATCCATGCACTTTCCCCCATTTGCAAATTTCATGTGTTCAGTCTAAATATATCTTAATATGGTATTATTAGTGAAGGACTGCATGATGATATTTATGTTTGCGAGTGTGTGTATATACATATATATGACCATAATTTATCCACTGAACTAGGGAAGTTTTATCCTATGTAAACTTTTTCTATTTTGAATTCTAATTACAGTAGTTTTATGCCAATTCATTTGGCATTTGTTTTATGATTGCTATTTGTATTTTCAAATTTTGTTCACAGATAAAATTAAATTTTTAAGGATATCTTTTATGTATGTTATATATGAAGATCTAAAGAAATACTATAAATTTATTGCTGTTCTCAGGGCTAACTGATTGGTGATGCAGAAGAAAGTACTGCAGACGAAATGAATAGCATGAAAGGGAGACTGAGGCTCAATCAGCACTCAGTAACTACCTATCTTTATTGATCCTTTTATATACTCTAAAACATCCAATAAAAGTTTAAAATAACAGTTAAGAAACCGAAGTGAAATCACGGAAACTGATATAAAAATTCCAATTCAGCACAATATATATTTGATACTCATATTTGATACAAATTGAGAACCTTTTGCTTGGGGTAAACCACAAGGGCACCAAGCTGTCTGTCCTGTTAGCCCATTTCCTTAAACTAAAACTAGTAACTATTGTGTTCATGAGGAGAAAGGAACAAGGTACAATGGCCCAGTGCCTCCACAGGTTTCAGCCCCCAGCTATGACATGGTGTGGCCCTCTGGCACTGTAGCAGTCTGCTTTTCAGCAGGCCCAGGCATGTCCTCAGAGTAAGGAGATTCCATCTTAGGGCCACGTTCCTGGGGAGCACATGAGGCTAAACTACAATATCTGAGGATGGGGGGCTGTACCCCTTCATATATTTTGGGAACATTTGATATCAAGGTATTTTCCTTGAGTAGATCAAGTAAAGAAATAGTAATGAGATACTACTACCAATAATAACAGCCATGCAATTTTAACATAATTAAACAGAGCTCTATTTTCCTCACTAACAGTTCCTGCAAACCAATATAGAAATTGTACATGATTTATTTAGAAGTTAGAGAGAAAATAGTGAAAACAATGTCCATGATGAAGTGAGTGAAATGGCTAGAAAAAGAACTGTCTCAACCTTGTTGTCAGTGTGCTAATATCTATAATTTTAGGTTACATTATCACTTCATCAACAGGAAAATTTAGTTTTATTCACGGCTATTATACTTGAAGTAAAATGTGTGATTTTTCTACACAATAAAATATATTTGATAAAGTTCTCCTTTCTTACATTTACTTCTTAAATACTGCCACTTAAATGTAACAAATTCAGATGTAATTAAAGAAAGGCCTCAAGAATGGAGAGAATATTTTAGAAATTGACAACATTTTAGAATTTACAACATTTTAAAAGTAAAACTATGAGTAACAATTGCTGGCTACCATTTATATGTACACAAAATTAGCAACAGGCTCTGTTTTATTTTTTCTTTTCATATATACAGAAGGCTTAAGGCACAACATTTTTGGAATGTGTAGTGGGGTAAAAAATGCCCTGATATTTTTTATATGATTATATTTCAGATAGATATTTTATTTTACTACATAAACTTAAAAGTCATAGTGTCATTATTTTATACTTTCTTAAAATTTATTTGTATTTGGTAAAAGGATTGGTTTGTATATTAATATTTTAAAATATTTCAAAAATTAATTCTGTAGCTAAATAATAGGGTTGAAAATGTTGTGGGAATTCCCCCCAAATGTGTATTCACTAATTGTTAGTCAGGATTCTAAAGATAATCATTAGATTAAGCACATTAATTATGTGGTTCAAATATATCATCACGTTTCTCTTTTCTTTTTTTATGATTATTGAGAGATAATTGACAAAAGATTTCACCATGTTAATAGACATATTTTTTTCACCCATTTAACTTTTCTGTGTTCTTATTTTGGGCTACTTATTCTATAAATGCCATAAAATTTAGATTTGATCCAATAATCCTTAATTGGAAGTTTAGTCTACTAATTTCTTGGCTTTAAACTTTATATTTCTAAATGCTGATGAATCATAAAACCCTTTTGGAACATGCCTTTCCTCTGAATTGTAGGTTCATATATCTAGTTGCCTTTATAATATTACATATTAGAAGTGACATGTGTATCTAAGCATGGGCATATTAAAAGCATACTTTTGATCTCCTCCAAGCAAAATTTCTATAATATTTAAGTACTATGAATTGCAGAACTTAAAAGGAAAAGTATGTCATTGTCCTATTAAGATGTTTGACATGCTTTGAGGTAATGAAGGCTAAGCTATCTCAGCCCAGAAAGCTGGCAACTCATAAAGTTGCAACGATAGGCTTAAGGTATCAGCTTTACCTTTGTGGTGCAACCATCATGCAAAGCTATAGCACCAAGAAAAATTATAGGACATCTTAGGACAATAACAAATTACTGGTTGCTTTTTAAGGTATTCTGTAAGAAAAAAATAGGTGCATGCCAGAATAAGCCACCCTGAAAATGAGAAAAGAAAGAATTTTTTACTGTTACTAAAAATTGAACTCATTCTCTATGTCCAATAATATTACCCAAGAGTGCAGTTCACATGGTACTCCATCTTCAAATAAAGCAACATCCACTTAAAGTGTTAATTTATAAAAAGATGGCTATTGCAGGAGATAAAATTATAGACCCAGTGCCTTTGAGCGAGTGTGTTTTAAAAAATGGGATATATTGTACGTATGAACACATGTATGTGTGTGTGAACACCATGGAGTATTACTCAGCCACATAAAGGAATGGAATAATGTTATGTAGCAATTTGGATGGAATTATAGACCATTATGCTAAGGGAATGCAAAAACATACCACATGTTCTCTCCAATAATTGAGAGAAAATTGAGGGGCTCATAGGGTCACAAACAGATATAAAGGTCATAAAAAATGAAGTGGAGGAGGAAAGGAGGAATAAAAACTTACCTAACACGTACAATGAACACTGTTCAAGTGATGGACACACTAGTAACCCTGACTTCAGCATTATACCATATAAAGATATCCATGCAACAAAAGCATTTGTACTCTATAATATTTTGAAATAAAATTATAGATCCAAATTTTTGTGTTTTTTTAACAAAATTGTATTATTCTTTTAGACATGTATAATTCACTTGTCTAAAATTAAGAGGTTTACCACAATATCTTTCTACTAATTAAATTAGAGGATATCATCAGAGGCACAGATATCTTAAAGTAAAAGACAACAGTTCAAGATTAAAATTTACATCTAGACAAGTCTGCTGTTCAAATTATTTGTCCATGGAATTGAGAGGAAGCAAAAAGTTATTAAGTTCCCAATTTTTTTATTTTGCTCATAAAGATATATTGCTAAAGAAATATTCAAAATCTACATTAATCTATTACTGTTGAAATAATTAAACAATCAGGAACTAGTTTGCACCCTTTATTTTACAAACATGAAGCTGTATAAGTTGCAATGTCACTAAGACACCATTCATATTACAAATGATAAAGTTGCATAGCTAAGAGTTATTTTTAAATGAATATAGTGCATGAGAGAAAAACAAAAAACCCTTTTTATAATTGTAACTAACACCTTGTAACTCCATTCAGTTTTTAACCTTATGAGATTAAAAATGGCCTCTTTAAACTCAAATGGTAGAAGAAATTGATTCAGGCCAGAAGTAGTTGGGGAAAAATGGAGTATAACTATTGAAGGGCATACATATTTAGAAGTGGTGGGGGAAAACCTTCACAAATTAATTGTAATTATAGTTGTGCAACTTTGTGACCATACTAAAAACTGTTGAATCATATGGTTTAAATGGGTGAACTTTATGATATGTGAATTGTTTCTCAATAAAGATAATTGAAAATGAAACAGTAAATTGAGTAGCAAATCTTGAATCCAAGAATGAAATCTCAAGACAATCATGCCCTCTCTAATATGCTGCCTTCTCTCTCACCACAGATGCATGAGTGGGTAGACTGCCATCCACATGCAGCAGTAGTGTCTTGAGCTCTTGTTGAATGAAAATTACACCCAATACATAGAAGTGTCAGTGCAATTCAACACAAAAGAATAACTTCTACTCAGTCTACTTGTATTGAAGTGAGAGACCCAGGGAGACCAACACCAGTTAGCACTCTGCAAGAAAAAACAGGGTGCAGTCTCCTCCAGGATTCCTCATGGGCTTTTATTGGAATCTCAGGCATGAAAAAATGCAGTCCATCTAAAAATTAAAAGACAAGTAGTTTATCTGTAGGTTCATGATTGAACTCTTAACACATTCTGTTTAATACACATGTGTCTGGCCTTAATCTAATCACTGCTAATGTATGACTTAGGGCTAAGATATTGTGCTGTGTCTAGCAATTACTGTTTTTAATACGGAAGGTCCTAAGACCTGGGTTTTTGCCAGCAAAGTGCTTGGAACTCTCAGCCAAAGACTCGTCTCTAACTAATACCCACATAAAAGACCTATGTAGTGTAAGATATGCTGTATGGTGGGGAGAAAAGACTTCATACCAGGGACAACTGAAGGGGAAGCAAGTGCAAACATGAACTATTAACAAACTGTTATAAATTCATAGTTTAAAAGGAGAATTTGCCTCAGCACCTGTGGCTCAAGTGGCTAAGGTGCCAGCCACATACACCTAAGGTGGCGGGATCAAATCCAGTCCGGGCCTGCCAAATAACAATGATGGCTGCAACCAAAAAATTGCCAGGTGTTGTGGTGGGTGCCTGTGGTCCCAGCTACTTGGGAGGCAGAGGCAGGAGACTCACTTGAGCCCAAGAGTTGGAGGTTGCTGTGAGCTGTGATGCCACAGCACTCTACCAGGGGGACAGCTTGAGGCTCTGTCTCAAAAAAAAAAAAAAAAAAAAGGAGAATTTGACATAATGGTAATAACAATCTTTTCTAATTTAGATTAAGCACATTATATTATTTCTATTACCTACTATTTCTGGCTTAACATGAGAGCCAATTTATCAGTAGCTCAAGTGATGTTTCTATTTCTCAAGACAAAAATCTAAAGTAATCAAAGTATTGGGTTTATATTTGATGTCATGTCACACACACACAAAAAAAAAAAAAAGAAAAAAAAACACACGAACCCTGCACTTATATTTATCAATTAGTGAGGAGATTGAATAAAGTGGGAATAAGAGAATTAGAATTTATAGAAATGAGGGAATGACATAAAAATAAGCTGTAAATTCAAGAATGTCAAATTTTACAGAAAGCTATTCTGTGGTACAAGGTATTTAGGGCTTAATGGACTATCAGCTACTTTAAGCAATACAGAAGAAAGCATGATACAGATGACAATTAGGAATCAGCAGGGCTCAAGAGCTTTTCTGCCATTTTGCATTTTATGTGTTTACAAAGCTGCAACCTATTGGCATTTAGTTCTATATTTACTGTCTCCAGTGTCTCATTGTGCAGCAGGATATGAAAGGAGAAATAAACATGTTATAAGTATTGTGCGGAATGAAAATTTAATTAAATCAGATTTTTAAAAATTTCTTTTCTGTGTCACCCTTGGGTTTGACATCTTCAACCCATATATTAATGTTATCAATTTATTCATAATAAATTTTAAAAATGCTGGAAATCTTGATATACATTAAAGGAGAATAAAATGTTCATTCTGAATATATAAGTAATTAGAAAGAGTATTTTGGCTATATCTTAAAAATTATATGATATATAATTTGATATGCGAATTGGCTGGCATACTTATAAGTGCAGCAAAATTACAAGATACAAATATGAACTTAAAGTATAAATATTCCATTTGAATTCAATTCCATACAACGATACTTTTAATTTTTATATCAATTCGCATAACCAAATTACTTTTTGTAGGGTCTTAAGATGAATTTAGTTTTTACCTTGACTATCTGTAACATGATTTATATGTTTGGCAGTGATTGATTTACTTAAGTAACTCAATTCTTACAAGACAATAAAATGAACAGAGTTATTCACTTGGAATTGTGTGAGGGAAATAAAACTATAATTAGGTTAAGTGCATTGTTTCTGTATGGCATTTTAGAACTATGTAGGAGTAAAAAGGGAAGAGGGGAAAAGGTGAAGAGAAAATACATAGAATATTCTTCCTTAAAACTATTATAAAATCCTAAAGACCTTGTGGCACTTTCATTTTAAAGTGAAAAGAAAATTAGAAGAAAAATTGATTAGTTACAGGAATGTTAGATAGTACATAGAATGTCACTTGATAATAGGAATAATTAAGAAATGATAGGGCAAAGAAAAGTAGAGCTCAAATATAAAGAATTTATAACAAAATGAAGACAATAGAGATTTGCAAAAGACCTAGTTGAGAAAATGTTCAAAGGTTAAGTTCAATTATTGAAAGCAGCTATTTATGGATTAAAGCAAGGGCTCAGGTTCAATTAATTCAACAAAGGACAGGAGCATTTAGATAAACTAGATCTAAATCAAAGAGATAAGCTGGTGAGATAGGACAATCCACCCAATTCCTTGGGCACAAATCATTAATTTTAGGCAAAGGGGTTAGTTAAGGAACTGAAAGTATAGTAACAATAGCTTGATGTTAAGGCAGAGATTTAAGGGATCATGACATATGCCCTCTTCCTGAGTGTAGAATTGTTTTCAATTCCAAGATAGCATTGAGCTCATAAGCAAGTGAGTACAACGAAATACGTAAAAAAAAATGGAGAAAGGCAATTTTAAATAGAAGGGAATGGCTATTCATATGTCAAAGCTTTAATAAACAATCTGCGATTAACTTCGGGAAGTCAACTTAATAAAATGGACACACATAAACATTGAAGGCATGAAAATTAGGTTTCAATTAGCATTTTTGAAATGTCTTTAAGGAATTTAAGATGAATGACACATGATCCCACAGTAAAATAATCATAGCACTATTTCTTCGTACAGTATTCACGTCTAAAAACTTGTTCTTCAGGTGACACAGAAAACCTGAGTCTTTATTCATTAAAACAGGAAGTGCTTTGAAGGATATAGGGAGGATATTACTGAGTAACAACAATATCAGATAATAAAATGTTCTTCACAAAACTCTTTGAGAATCAAAAGAGGGCACTGAGATGTTAGAGTCAATTTGTTTTTCTACAATTTATTTCATGTGAGTAACATCATCTCTTTCTCTGAAAAATTAAGAT
This sequence comes from Galago senegalensis, assembly GCA_963575145.1. Lineage (NCBI taxonomy): Eukaryota > Metazoa > Chordata > Mammalia > Primates > Galagidae > Galago > Galago senegalensis. Next base: position 13,012 of record CAUYTI010067575.1, read on the forward strand.
AAGCTGATTAGCTGATTATCCTTGAAGTGCTATATTGTCTCATGTTGAATTTTTTTAAGGCATCTCAGAATTTTTTAATTATCTGCATCCTGTATGAATAAGCCTGATGCACACAAACTGTGCAATGAATAAGCATGATGTAGACAGAAGTACATATCCATCCACTGGGAATGATGAGCTAGAATGCTCATAAAGCTGCAGCTAAGACTTTAAAGTTTCTGAATGTTTACACCAGGATAAGTTCCCTTAATTACTCTTCTGTCTCTTTAGTTCATCTAACTCTGATTAGCAGTACACATACGTATAGGGACAGTAAATTAAGAGTTAATAAGAAAGAAACATGATTGTGTAGAAACATCTCAGATGTTTTTTGCCTTCCGAAATTGCTGATTCCACCTTTGAAATGAGTTGAAGCAAAATGTGTTTAAATCCTCATTTTAATTTTTTTAGTTACTCAAAGTATGTTTTATTCTGTATGTAGATCCTAACTTCTTTTATTTTTTTATTGCTGGGGATGGACTCTAATCAGCTGTGGTTGTGTTTATTTTCCCACACTAATTTGGCATATATAAAATTTCCACTTTTCAAATAAGTTATGTAATAGAAAAAAGGCTAAAATTGTATTTTATTCTGTGGTATAAGTTGATCAATGAAAAATGAAGATCTTTGAAATTACTCTCTACTACAGGTGTCATAAAAGAAATAAACTACATAAGGATATAAAAAGATAGCCCACCATCAAAAATCTAGCAAATATCCAAGTAATTTTAGTTTAAACTTTTCTTAAGTATGTATAATTTATAGCTACATAGATCATGATAGATAATAAGACAAATAAAAGTTAAAGACACAGAAAATCCTGAAAATAATCATACATGACCCATAAGAAGCATGGAAACAACTTTTTGACGGTATAGTTACTTCCTGTCCATATTTTAATCCTAAGTGGATGCTTGGAAGGCACCAAAAATACGGAACTGCAATATTGGCTATCACACATTCAAACTTAAAAAGCTCTCAAACTAGTGAGTAACAATGAAAACAAAGTAAAGATCAAGCAACCTTGTTGAAAAGTTGGGAATTTATACCTAAATTAAAACAACTTGAACTCACTTGCTTACTAGGTCAGTAATGTGGATTTGGAAGTTTAAAACTCATGTGTCTTCTCAATTTTCAATATTGAAAGCGCCTAAATATATGTTAGAGCGCTTATTGAGAGCTGTCTACTGATCTACAACTAAAAGCTCTTTATTATTTTCAGAATTTACATTTTAAATTACAATATTTAAAAATGTATTTTCAGCTGCCATTTTACACACAGCAGATGCACAGCTTTCTGGTAAATCTAAGTTTATTAATAAAAGCAGTGGTTTATTATCCCACTTTTCTTATTTTAAAACATTAAAGGATACTTACCTTTATAAAAACCCTGTAGAGTTAGTTGCACACTAGTACTTGAGAGAAACATTGTCTAGCAACATGTAATGAATATAATAAATTCCTCTCAGGTTTGTTTGAACTAAATTACTTGTTAATCAACAGTATAGGTTACGTTTTTGCATCAACATACGTATTTTTGAAAGAATGAACAAATGTTTACAACAGAAGACTTTTGTATTATATTGTGGCTTTCAGAAATCAGTTTATATATTTAAAATGATCTAACTTAAGAATACAAAACTTGAAAATTTTATTGATGGGAATGCATTCACTGTTGTTCCAAATGTATTATTCACAAAAACAGAGCACTTATGCTATGAAATTAGCCCTAATATTTAGCTATTAAAACCTCATATATTTCAAATTTAACTTTGGTTAATATATTGTCATTGAATTTTGTATATGGAAATTTGGGGCACCATAAAATAGTAACCATAATAATAACATTTAATATGAATGCAATATTTGACATACATTGTCTTATTAAAATTTTACAACAAATCTATGACATAAGTTATACACATTTTTAAATAAATTCATAGCTGAGACATGTAGATTTAGGTAATTAGCTTTGCCTTAGAAATTTCATGAGAGGCAAGCTAGAACTCAAAATTTCACAGAACTTGTGACTAAAGTGGTATGCCTTTAATCACTTTAAATTAACTTATGCAATATTATATGATGCTGTTGACCACACATCTACTTTCAGTATGCAGCCATCAGTACAGCTTATTCTCTGCTGGCATTATTTGTGATTATTCAGGTCTTATATAGTGCTTTTAATATCTGGATGAGTTACAAAATTATAGTACATTGAAATAACATCACAGCTCAATTTATAATTGCCAAAATGTGGAAACAACCTAAATGCCCAGCAATCCAGGAATGGATTAACAAGCTGTGGTATGTGTATACCACGGCTTTTTATACCATTAAAAAGATGGAGACTTTACATTCACTGTTTATTAACCTGGATAAAGTTGGAACGCATCTTCTTAGTAGAGCATCACCGGAATGGAGAAGCAAGAGTCCAATGTACTCAATTCTACCATGAAGCCAATCTAATACATACCCTCATAAGAGAAAAACTCAAATCAATTCAGGTGAATGAGGGAGTGGGGAGAAGGGGAAAGGGAGGAGGAATGAAGGATTATGAAGGGTTATAGGGTATAGCACACTTTTTGGGAGTGGGATACAACTCTAAGAGGGACTTTACCTACCAAATGCAAACAGTGTAACCTAATTCTTTGTACTTTAATGAACCTGAACCAATGGAGTAAAGAAAAAAAAAAGAACTAAGATCTTGTATGAGTTTTGTACTAAGTTGAAATACAATTACTTTCTAAGAAGGTACAAAAATATTGCAGACAAATACAAGAATATTTTTTTAACATTTCTCCATGTCTTCCTCACTAAAATGTGACTATATTCACAATACCTTGTGTTAGTGCATTTTGTATTTCTGACCCTATGTTTTAGGGATTTATGGTTTCTATTTCAAATAATTTCCTATATTGAATACAAAGTGTAATGTTAAGATTGCTATCACATTTTAAAGGATGAAAGACTTCACAAGTCATGATATTTACAGATTGACTCATCATAACTTTGCAAATTGTTGAAGAGAAACATTTTCTCAGAATCTCCTCCAGGAATCATGTTTTATCTATGCCATACATGTATGATCCCTTCAAAAAATCTTTGTGTGACTAAATTATCCTGATCAACCTGTCCTTGACCTGCATTTAATCAATAACCCTGTATAAATGTTGAATTTAGAGTTAAATATAATTAAAATAAAATCTATTGGGCAATAACAGAGGGAATTACTCAATCTTTCTGGACATTTTACTTTTATCAATAATATCTCAAATTACATTCATTTTTATAGCAGCCATATCACATTGATAGTTTATATTGAGCTCGCAATCCAACAAAATCCTTTGGTAATTTTTATGTGAACTCCTAGTTTTATCTCCACTGTTGCATGTCTTATCAACTGTTTCTGACACTGATTTTTTTAAATACTACTTAAATCAATACCGGTATTCTTTAAAGTTCGGAGGTCATTTTGGAAGGTCCATAGAATGTTTTTTTTTCAGAAGTGTCAGGCCCCTTCCAATTACACAGGCAAGTTCCAAGCACACAAAACCTGGCAAAGCAAGATACAAACTTATCATTTCCTTCTTGATAAAGTTGAAAACTTTCACACAAAAACTGTTTCTCTATTTGATGTGACACATCACTTTTCTTTAGACTATTTTTTTTGCTTTTTTCCCATGATATATAATCATAACTGAAATGAAGATTCTTTAGTCAATAAAATCCTATAACATCTCCCCTCCCTTTCACTGACACCTACCTTATTTAGTGATGTGTGCTATTATGCTTAGCTTATTACACAATATTTATCTACAAACATCTATATTCTAATTTTCTTTTTCTTTTTTACTGTTTGAGATTCATTGAGGGTACAAAGAATTAGATTACATTGATTGCATTTCTTGGGTAAAGTCCCTCTTATAATTGTGTTCTGCCCCCAAGAAGTGTGTAAAATTTTTACTTAAACAAATTTAATTTTTAGATCAAATGAATATCTGTTATACCTAAACACTCAATAATCTTGCTCTAGATATTAATAAGACAAAGATAGGGTACTTTTCTCATTCTCAAGACCTGTATCACCCCTGCCTAACCAGTTTTTCTTAGTTATCCTAATTCAAAATATATACAATTCCTTATTATTTGTAACTTCCCTGATAAGAGATACCTTTCCCAACATTCTTCAAGAGTTTCCATGTTGAGGAATATCCAATAAAATCAAAGACTCTATACCTTTTACAGTAGCTCCAAAAAAAAGAAAGAAAGAAAGAGAGAGAGAGGAAGGAAAGTAGGCAGGCAGGCTGGCTCTGCACCTAGGGCACCAGTTACATACACCAGAACTGGAGGTTCAAACCCAGCCTGAGCCTGCCAAACAATGACAACTACAACCCCCAAAAAGCCAGGAATTGTGGCCAGCACCTGTAGTCCCAGTTACTTGTGAATCTGAGGCCAGAGACTAGCTTAAGCCCAGTTTGACTGTTATTATTTTTTTTTCTGCAGTTTTTGGCCAGGGGTGGGTTTGAACCTGCCATCTCCAGTATATGGTGCCAGTGCCCTACTCCTTGAGCCACAGGCACCACCCAGTTTGACTGTTATTGGCATATATAAAGCTCCTGATTTTTAGGCATCGATTTTTTTTATCTCAAGACACTGATATATTCCTTGATCACTTCTAAGAGTTTTGTAGTTGAGTTCCTGGGGTTTTCCAGGTATAAGATGATGTCATCTATAACAAGTAAGACTTTGACCTCCTCTGTCCCCATTTGAATACCCTTAATCTCCTTCTCTTGCCTGATTGCACTAAGTCTTCCAGCACTATGTTGAATAGCAGTGGCAATAGTGGGCATTCTTGTCTAGTTCCAGATCTGAGCTGAAATGCGTTCAGTGTTACTCCACTCAATATGATACTTGCTGTGGCTTTATTGAAGATGGCTTCTATCAGTTTAAGAAATCTCCCATAATGAGATTTCTTAAATCTCCCTTATCAAGAAAGGATGTGGAATTTGTCAAAAGCATTTTCTGCATCAATTTAGAGAATCATATGGTCTTTGTTTTTGATTTTATATTTGCGGTGAATTAAATTTATAGATTTACAGATGTTGAACCAACCTTGCATCCTTGGAATAAAACCTACTTGATCATGGTGTATAACTTTTTTAATGTGTCACTGTATTCTTGTTGCTAATCTTATTGAATATTTTTACATCAATATTCATTAATGATATTAGCCTATTGTTTTCTTTTTTTGTTGTTGGGAACTTCCTGGTTTCTGAATCAGGGTGATATTTGCTTTGTAGAATACGTTGGGGAGGATTTTTTTCCCCTCTATATTTTGGAATATATCATGTAGTATCAGTACTAGTTCCTCTGTGGGATACTGCAAAGGCAGTCAAAAAAGGCAAATGTATGGCAGTAGATAACTTTATCAAGAGAAGAGCAAGAGAACCAGTCAATAGCCTAACAGGCCATCTCAAGCAAGTGGAAAAGGATGAACAATCCAACTCCAAACTCAGCAGAAGAAAAGAAATAGCCAAAATTAGAGAGGAATTAAATGAAATTGAAAACAGAAGAATCATTCAGAAGATCAGCAAAACAACTTTTCACTATGACTGTACCAGTTTACATTCCCCTCAATAGTCAATAAGGGCTCCTTCTCCCTATGTCTTCATCAACACCTGTTATCTTTATTATTTTTTATAATAGCCCTTCCAACATGTGTGAAATGTTATCTTATTGCCTTTTTGTTTTTCATTTTCCTGACGGTTAGTCAAGTTAAAGACATTTTCATATACCCATTGGCTATTTGTCTGTCTTCTTTTGAGAAATATCTGCTCAGAACCTTAGTCCATTTTTCAATTAGGTATTTTTGTTTATTAATTTATGCTGTTATTGGTGTGTTTGATTCCTTTTATGTTTAACTCCATATCAAATTACCTTACATGACCTGCAACCATTTTCTTACATTTTTTAATAGATTATCTTTTCACTCTGTTAATTGTTTCCTTTGTTTAAAATCTTTTTTGTTTTGATGAAATCCCACTTGTCTACTTTCATTTTTGTTGCTCATGTTTTGGGTGTCATACATAAAATATTTATTATCTAAACCAATGGCAAGAAAAGGCTTTTCATTGTTTTCTGTGATTAACTTTACTCATGAAGTGATAGATGTTTAGGATTCCACATCTTTGCAATTGTGAATTGTGCTTCAATAAACATTCTAGTGCAAATGTCTTTTGACTTTTTTTAATTTGGGGTAAATATGTAGTAGTGAGATTGGTGGATCAAATGGTCTATCTATTGCTAGTTCTTTGAGGAATCTTCATACAACTTTCCTAAAGATTGTACTAGCTAGCAATCCTACCAACAGTGTATAATTATTATTTTCTCTCAACACCGAGGCTGCATCTATTGTTTTTGGACTTTTTGATAAAAGTCATGCTAGGTGTAGCTAAGTAATATTTCACTGTGGTTTTAATTTGCCTTCCTCTGATGATGAATAATGTTGATCTTTTTTTTATATGTTATTGGCCAGTAGTCCATCTTCTTTCAAAAGCTTCTGTTCATGTCATCAATCCACTGTTTTACAGGGTTGTTTTTTCTCAATTAGAGTTCTTTATAGATTCTGATCATTAGCTGTTTCCTGGATATAAAGCTTGCAAATATTTTCTCCCATTCTGTAGATTGTTTCCTCTGTTAATTGTTTCCTTGGCTGTGGAGAAGCTTTTAAATTTAATTTCCTATAACTTACCCAAATATACTTTGGTGCCCTGCAAAGTTTCACAAGAATTATAATAAAACTCCTTCCCTCCTCCATCTTCTTCCAGCCATCAAACTATAAATATTCTACTTTGTTTTCTAAGAGCAGGTCAGGGAACTACAACTAGGAAAACACGACATGTATTGTGCTTGTTTACAAAATTAATGAAGCATGATTCCATTACCTTAATCTTGAAAAAGACTGAGGTGATAGAACACCTATCACCTGCTCAAAAATTATCACAGGGAAGCAGAAAATCTTTCATGAACTTCTCTGCTTTAAAATGTGCTACAAAAAAATAAAGGGAACTATTTGGTTCTTAGGGTGTGGATGGTTTTAAACTTTAAAAATAAAGATTAATCAAGCAGGTTTGATTATTTTATTAGATAAATAAAATATAAAAATTTGATATGTTATTTACATTAATATAAAAATAAATACACATTATGAGTGTAAAAGAACATTACCTCAATTCTAAAATCATAGGAGAAAAATTATTTTTAAAACTTTCATTTTGTCTGGTAGAGTTTTTCTTTCTTCATTTTGTTTCAAAATATAAAGGGGTACAATGATTTTGCTAATCAATGACTTCCTTATGCTTAATTTGGAGATATTAGTGTGCTCATCACCTGAATAGCATTCATTTCATCTATTAGGTAGGTTATTAACCCTCCCTGCCTCCCTCGTCCTTCTGTCTTGACTTCTAATGGCTTTTGCTTCTCTCTGTGCTCTTGAATGCCCACCAATTAGTTCCAAATTATTAGATGGTATATGAGGTGTTTGTTTTTCCATTCTTGAGATACCTCACTTAGGATAATGGTCTCCTATTCCATCCAAATTGCTGCAATATTAATTTATGTCTTTTTATGGCTGAGAAGTACTACATGGTATATGTATGTATGTGTGTGTGTATATCACATTTTCTCATTCAATTTATGAATTGATGAACACTTAGGTTGATTCTATATTTTTGCATTGTGAATTATACTGCAATAAACATTTGGGAGCAGGTGTCCTTTAGATAAAAAGACATTTTTTCCATTTTGGGGTATGTACCCAGTAGTAGGACTACTACATGCAATGGTAGGTCTACTTTTAGTTCTCTGAGGCTTTTCCATACAGTTGTTCCTAGAAGTTTTACTGGTTTTCAGTCCCATAATAATAAAATATTATTTTTTATAAATAGAACAAAAATAGCACAAGTAACAGTTATGCCTCTATTTTTAGTAAAAAATATATAGCTTACTAGAATTCAGTAGCATCCATTATAAATATGTGGAAAATTAGATATTAACAATCAATATAAACTAGAAGTAAATGTAAAAAAATGCATTTTGAATTATGTATGTGGGAAATAAATACAGAGAACCTCCATAGCAGACCACTTTCCACTTTCTCCAGTTGACCTAATTTTCACAGACTGGGAAAGCAGCACATGGACATATCAGTACAGGGCCTAGTTCCTTATGTTGAGCACCTCCATATTTGACCAATTTGTTACACTCCTTTGGGCAGTCAACTTACAGAAGTTCTACTGTATCTCCTTTCCAAAACAATAGAAAAATGTACCAAATGGTTTGTTGTTATTCTTATTGATAACATTACCAGAAATGTACATAAATTTTCAGAAAGAGAATATATAAAATAAAATAAATACAACACAAAAAGTAACAACTGTGACATATCTTCAAGTGTTTTGTATTCCAAAGTATAACATTTCACAGAAAGCACAAATGTTACTTATAAAATTGGCTATTTTTTTTTAAAGGACAGACATGGATGTGATATTCTGTTAGCTAACAGTATATGTACTTAATGAATGTGAAAATTTTGAAATTATAACAAGACTCTTTTTCACCTCCAGCTTCCTAGCATTTGAGAAAGTCGTCTAGTTGTTGAAAGTAAAAATAGAAGTCTTCCTGCATGTACATAAACAAAGTTTATTGCTGTTTTACAGTATTAGCTAAATGAATAATTGTCTATCTTTTCTATACAGGATGAGAGAGTGAGAAACAGGGAGAGATAGAGATAGAAAGAGAGAAACAGAGAAGGAAATGGTTATATTTAGAGACAGAAGCCTGTTTGCTTTGTTAATGATAATGAGGAAATTTCAATGAACATACAATGAAAAACACAACTTTTTGGCCAGTCCATAATGTTTTTTGTTTTATTTTTTATTTGTGTTTTCTTGATATGTCGTAGGAAAAAACAACAAATTTTTAAATAAATTCTAATTTTTCAAAGGCAACAAATTTCTTTAAAAGGTCTAGTTTCGAGCCTTCTACATTTTATGTGTCATGATTATATTAACAACATATTAATTTTAAATTTACAAAATTATGCCTGTCATGGTGGCTCACACCTGTAATCTCAGCACTCTGGGAGGTAGAGGAGAGTGGATTGGTTGAGCTTGAGACCAGGCTGGCAATGGTGAGACCTTGTTTCTAAAAATAGAGGGGCATTGAGTTGGGTGGCTATAGTCCCAGCTAGTCAAGAGGCTGAGACAGGAGGACAGCTTGAGCCCAAGAGTTTGAGGTTGTTGTGAGATATGATGCCCTGGCACTCTCTCAAGGGTAAGAAAGTAAGACTCTGTATTAAAAGGTAAACAAATAAATAAAATAAATTTAGAACGTCATGAAATTTCGCAAGTTTGAGCATATGTTTGACTTTTTCCCAATTGTTTAAATATACCATTTTTATTTCAAATTAGTCTTAAATATCTGGTCACTATTATCCAAATTAATATTAATCTTTATAATCAAGTTTGTCTGTACCTTTAAATATAATAATTTCAGAAGAAATTTTTGTATTCTGACCTTCAGCTCAACTCTATCAAATATTTTTAATGCTAAGACATTCTATACATTCTCATGAATAATTTATGAAAAAAATTCCCACACTTCAGAAATTTGTAAAAAAACATATCTAGAATTTGTGACTGGTTTTATAGGTCTATATTTCACAAAACATACAACCAAGTAAAGAAACTGAAATGAATTTGATTGCTTTTTTTTTTCTTTCTTTCCTGGGTTACAATTTGCTGTATGATTGGGTGCTAATTTGGCACTATATAATTAGTGGATTGGAGATACAAATGCTATGTAACATATGGTTATATTTTCAATTAGACCTCCTCAGCCTCATCCTCACATCCAATTCAGTAACCTAGAACAATTTTTTTTAATGTGGCCCCTAGTAAGAAAAAATTCATATACCAAAGTCAAGTAAAAAAAATATACACATAAACAGACAACCAGAATAAGTTCTACATAATAATAATTGTTCTTACTATATGGCTACAATCCAAAATTTTCACTCTGTAATTTTGCTTTAAAAATTTGAGCTAATCATGACTAAGTAAATGGAATTTAATGGTCACTAATACAGTATGAATATCTTATTTTGACAAACATTGCCCTCAACATTTTGAAACTGTCATTCTGGGCATTTCTTTCATTCTACCTAGAAATTTTTTTCAATCCTTATAGTTTGCCATCACAGAGAAATTACACACTAGACAAAACGTTATGTATACCTTATAAAGATGTACAACCATTAGTACCAATAATAATTAAAAAATTAAATATTCTTGAATGTAAAAGTAGAGATAAAAGATCAAAATAACCAATGCAATGCAGAAAAAAAAAGTTGTAAGATTACTACTACTGGATTTCAGGAATTACTATAATGCTGCAATAATTAAGGCAGCATTGTCTTAAAAAATAAAAGAAAAATAGAATAAATATATCAGTAGGACAGAAAAAAGAACCATGCAATAGACACATGCAAACATTGTGAACAAACTTTTGAAAAAAAAAAGAACAGAGACAACTCTCAATGGAGAAATGATAGTCTTTTCAACAATTGATTCTGGAATAACTGAATATTCACATACAAAAAAGGGGGGAGGATTCTACACTTAAACCTTACACTCTTAACAAAAATTAGCTCAGAATAGAACATGGACCTAAATATAAAATGAAAACTATAAAACTCCTAGAATAATATAGAAGAATTCTAGATGATCTGGGGTCTGGCAATAACTTTTTAGATATGCTATCAAATACATGATCCATGAAGGAAAAAAGCAATGATTAATAGGACTTCATTAAGATTTAAAAAATAGTCTGCTCAACAAAAGACACTGTTAAGAGAATGAAAATACATACAACATATGTGGAGAAAATATTTTGCCAAACATATTTCTGATAGAGGATTTGTTATTAAAATATAAAAAAGAGCTCTAATAACAATAGGAAACAAAAAAAAACAACATGATTTTCAAAAATTGGCAAATAGAAATATAACCAAAACACATGATATGGATGACAAACATAAAATGACATACTTCATCGTATCCTATCATGTAGCATGATAGAATTATAAGAGAAAAAAATGATGAAATAATACTACCCACCAGTTAACAGTTAAAATACAAGTGTCTGACCATAGTAAACACTTGCAAGGATGTGGAGCAACAAGAACTCTTATCAAATGCGGGTGTGAATGCAGAGTTGTACAGCCTGTTTAGAAGACAGTTTATCAGTACATTACAAAACTAACATAAGACTGCCACATAGCCATCATTGCCCTAGTTGAAAACTCATACACACACAAAAAGCTACATACGAGTCTTTATAACCACTCAAACTTGAAAGCAACCAATATGTCCTTCAATAAGTGAATGATACATCTGCACAATGGCAATACTCAGCACTTGAAGGAAATGTGGCATCACGCCACCTGAAGATACAGACAGAACTGAAATGCCTATTACTAAGTAAAAGAAGCCAGTCTGGAAAGGCTGCCTATTGTGTTTCCAACTACATGACATTTCTGGAGAAAGCAAAATTATGGAGGCAGTAAAAATATCAGCAGTTGTTATGGGTTCAGGAAAAAGAAGAAAGGATGAGTCTGTGGAGGACAGTGGATTTGGGGGAGAGCAAAACTACTCTGTTTGATATTTTAATAGTGGATTCGTGGTATCCTGCATTTTATCAAAACCCACAGAACTGTGCAACATTAAGAGTGAATACTAACATAAAAGCCTGAACATTAGTTAAAAATAAGGTAACAGCCAGCATGATAGCTCACGTCTATAATCCCAGTCCTTGGGAGGCTGAGACAGGTGGGTTGCCTGAGTTCATAGGCTGGTGACCATCCTGAGCCAGAGCAAGGCCTTGTCTCTAAAAATATCCAGGCGTTGTGGCAGGCTCCTGTAGTCCCAGCGGCTGACGCGAGAGAATCTCCTAAGCACAGGAGTTCGAGGTTGCTGTGAGCTGTGATGCCACAGCACTCATGCTGTGAATGGGGAGGAGAGAGCAGGGTGCCAGTGTCTCCCCACAGGTGTCCTGCCTTTCCACTACTGGAGCCTCCCAGGACCCCCTGCCTACCCTTCAGCTCGCTGGTTCCACTGCCAGCTACAGCTGCACAACACCACCAGGGCTAAGGCGGCAGGTCTTGGAGCCACCTGTCCTGCGTCATCCGGAAGGAGAGCCCATGTGAACAGTACAGGGAAATTGAGACAGGACGCAGGAAAACCAGAGAACCAGGCCCTGACACACTGAGCAGGAGGAGCTTGGTATTAAGAATTTAGTGAACAAGACACACTTAGGTCAAGTACCTTGACAGAAATGTATGGCAAAAAAGAAAGAACTGCAGGAAACGTTTCCTGAGGAGTGGGGGGGATGTATTTAATAAACTATAAAATATACAATGTCTACTTTAATATGAATTTCAGTTAAGTAGCATTTTCTGATGTAAGTGCATCTCATATAACACTTGGGACATAAATATCCTCAAATTCATGCATAATCTATAATTTAAATTGAACTGAGTATCTGAATTTTGTCTGGCATCCCTACTCAAAATCAATCCGCCTCATTGTCGGTATTCTTGCCATTTTTTCTTTTACCCTGGGAAATATCTAATTTCCCTGTGGAAGCTCAGAGAGTATATTCATTTCTCAGACTAGGCGCTAGAGGATCAAGAAAATTCCTTCAGGGGACGACTCCTGCTCCACAGCAGAAATTAGGGTCTGACAATGGAGTGGTGGCACCTACTGGCCTCACTGGCCTTCCTGCTCCTGCCTTGTGTCTGACACTTCCCCTGAGCTAGGAAAAGAGGAGAAGATGGCAAACTTGTGTTCATCATATTTTTGTCTGTGTCAGGAACACAGCCTTTTTAAAGGTTTTGCTATTTGGAATTGTTATCTTGTTACTGGTTCTGATGATTTTCTTCATTCCTAGACATGAGGACTGGGTGTGGGCAGAGGATGCGTTTTTCTAAGGCCTTAGTGGGGCAAGGACCTTTGTCCAGGCACCATAGTCTGGGACTGTGCAATATTAAGAGAAGAAAATATATTTGGATAGAATATGTGTAGGATAAATTTATATTCAGGTGACAAAACAGTTTTGATAAATGAAAATGCAATTAACATTAACAGAAATTAGTTTTCCCATGAGACCCTGTTGATCAGTCTTATGGAATGTTAGGAATTACAATATTGCAAGTAGTATCACGGGATATGGGATAATCCCTTCCAAACACGAGAAATAAGCCATCTATGTCAATATATTTTATATCACTATGAGAACATAAAGCAATGATTATGAGATGTAGACTCGTAATCTGTGAGTCTCAGGGAGAGTCTCAGCTTGTGAGTCTCAGGGAGAAAAGGATGGTAGGGCAGGATAAGCGTTTATTCGATTTCTATTTCCATATCTTTCTATGGTTTTACTTTTGGCAAGGTTCACATATTTGTTTTATAATCTTAGAGAAAATCAAATTCATTTTGAAAGTTCAAAATATAAATATTATATACCTGTGTGAGAGATGCATATGAAATATTATAAAATCGTTTAAAAACTGAGCACTTTCTACAGATTATTATGATATGAGAGAGAGTTTTTAAGTTCAGATTGTATTCATTTTAAAAGGTTCGATTTCAAAGATATGGAAATCAAAAATCAATCACATGATGCCCAGGCATAGTGTTACTCTGAGAAAATAAAGTTAGTACATATCTTATTCTAAATATTTTTGAATGTGGAACACCAAGAATTTTCCTTAGAGCCAATGCCAGCAAGGAGGAAGATATTAAAATTGAGGAATGTAAGAGAATCAAAGAGTCTGACAGCAATTAGGTAAATGTCAGCAGATATAGTTTAAAAGAAAAGATGAGAGAAACAATCTTAAAGATGTTGTCATATTCATAGGCTCAGTTTTCAGTTTTCCCAATGCCTATCATGCATTGACAACTCAATGATTTAATTCTGCAAATTAATATTTAGGCCTTAAAATGATGGTGCCCATGCTCAGAATTATGAGAGTGAAAAATATCTTTGAAATGTTTTCAAAAAATAGTTGAAAACAAAGCAAGGAAGAAAAAAAAGAAAAGAAGGAAAATAGGAATATTACTAGGCATAAGGGACAATAATATTTTCTGGTTATTATAGTTTTATCTAAAGTCCGTATCAATGACCAAACTAATGTCAAGAAGATGTTTGTTTAGCACATAATAGGTCACGGAAAATAATGACCTCAAGCTATAATTATCTAATTATTTCTCTCATGAGACTTGTAATCCTACATCCATTTTATCAGAATGTGATTTTTTTTCTTAGAAAGTGCTGGAGATACCCTGACATATCCCCAAAAGCTTCTTTTCCTGCAGCTGCTATTAAAAAGTACCATCCTTCTACTAACTCAGCCTTGCTTCAGAAAACAAGGTTATAACAAAATTGATTAGGCAAGCACTTTCTTTAGTTACACTGCAGTTGATAAAATCAGATTGCCCTAATTGGATTTAGAGTTTTCAAAAGACTCTTCAGGAAAACATATACAAACCATTTTCTAAGTGGTTTTCTGTGCATGGCCAGTGCTACTCCCCATGTGCTCAATATCATTATTTTCAATATTAGAGATAGAGTTTGTATTGACATGGTGCTCAATTCCTCTCTTGGATATTGTTCTGAAGTCTTTATTAGAATAAATACTCTAAAAAGTAATGAGTAGTATGTTTATTCCCAGTTTTCAACCATAACTCTTCTTATGATCTAGCAAACAAAAATGAGTCAACACTCATGGACCCATACACTGAGGATTTCTGAAAATTTCTAAAGTCATGCTGTTTTCTATAGTAGATCAGTTGAAAATGTAAAACTAATTAGTTGAAAGACTCTTCCTTAACATTCTATTTACTGTTTGTCTCATAAATTCTCACCAAAAATATTTTGCATGACATAAAATGACATATTTTCTAATTACTTATCTTTGAAAGGTCTTACTAACAACAGTTGTATTTTAATACATTGTCTCTTTTTAGAAGTTAGTAATTAGAACTAGGTACTTTTATTATAACAGTTTGGATATCTTTTACAAAGTCAGGGAATGTTGGAATTTAAAATTTCATCTTAAAAGTGGTGTCATTAATATATGGTACAACATCAAATAATTAGTGATTCTTTCTCCATTCTAGATACTGTAAATTTATTTCAGCTATAGTAATAATGACATGAAGATGTGCTCTGTAATTTTTATGGAAAAGAGTGAGAATAATAGGTTGTCACAGACAAAAGATGCCTTGAGGGCCAAAGGGGTTACTTTTTCCTAAGAAATTGTAAATTCTAAACGAGGGAGTTCTTTCTCCTCTATAAAATAAAACTGCACAGTGTCACTTGATGGTTTTATAAATTGAAAATATGAGGATAAAAGTCTTTATAAATGAATTTCATAATATCAGGGAATGTACGACTTCTGAAAAAAATTAAAGTGCCTGAAAATCTTAAAGACCTATCTTACATGAACAGTGCTTTGTAGTTAAACTCTTGGGGAATAGGAATTGACCCCTACCAAAAGAAATCAACATACTTAATTTTTCTCTTTCATAGTTTCCAGCTACACCTTCCAAGAATCTTTGGTAATTCTATTATTTTTTCCAGATTTCTGGGCCTATGAGGCTGATGATAGTTCTGCTAACTTATGAGGCTTATACTTACATTCAATTGAGAAGATTTTCTTATTCTCTAATTTCTATAAGATAACTTACGCTACCTCAATTTGCAGCTGAATCTTCATCCAAGCATTTTTCCTGGAGCCAGCCACATGTTGGATATTGTTTCAGCAAAAATACTTCTATTTTCCACTTTGTCAGACATATTAAAATGATTCATACTTAAATGTTCAGATTTCATAAAATTCATAAATATTCCTGCTTATTGAAGGAGAAACACAGGTAAAGCAAAGAATTTATATGTGTTTATTTACTTACAGACAGAGAGACATTCTGAGAAACGCATGCCCATGCATTTTGTTGTGAGAACATCCTGGTCGCACAAACCTAAATGGACAGCTCACCACACTCCTGGCCTTATGAAGCAGTCTGTTGATCCTTGCTTACTAACCTGCACAGCATGTTACTACAGGGAATACTGTAGGTGATTGTAACATAATGGAAATATTTCTGTGGCTAAACACATCTAGACAAAGAAAAGTTTTAGTCAAAATATGGTATAAAAGTTAAACACAGTACACCTATAATGGGCACTTACCATAAATGGGATTGTGCAGGACTGGTTGTTGCTCTGGGTGAGTCAGTGAGTGAGTGGAGAGAGAACAGGAAGACCCAGGACATTGCAAACACTAGAGAGGAATTTATTACCAAAGACTTATTACATTAAGGCTATACAGAATATATGAAAACAAATTTTTCTTTGCTTAATAATGAAATAATAAACTTAGCTTCCTTTCACTTTCTATTTTATGAACTTTTTTACCTTTCTAATTCTTTGTCTTAACAATTAGCTAAAATGTAAATTCATTGTATGACTATATAAAATATTTTTTCCTTTATAACCTTATTCTACAAGATTTTTCTAATTTTAATTTTTTTGACTTTTTAAATTGTTTTCCTTTTTAAACTCTTCTGTTAAAAGCTAAGACACAAACATGTATGTTAGCCTAGACCTACACAAGGTTGGAATCACCAATATTACAAACTTCCAGCTCCACAATTTGTCTCAAAAGTCTTCAGAGGCAGTAGCACATATAAAGCTTACATATCCTATAACAGTGATGCCTTTTCCTGGAATACCTCCCGAAGGAGCTTCCTAGAGTCATTTTATAGCTAACTATTTTTTTATATAAATAGAATTTCACTCTACAATAACAATTAAGAGTGTAGAAAATATATAAACCAGTACCATAATTATTTATTTTCTTTATCAACTATTACGTATGCAGGTTTTTTTTATAGTAGCATTGGCAAATGACATTAGTAAAGAATTGTGCTATGACATTACAGCTATGATATCACTAGGTGACAGGAACTGTTCAGCTCCATTAAAATGTCATATAGGCAGTTCATTGTTTAGCAAATATATTTATATATTTTACAGTAAACATGTGGCAGCAAAGAACATAGTGACTTCTGGTCACCAGCGTAATGCATCACAGGTGCTATGTCAGGCTTTGTCATCCAGAGACTCAAGTTTTCCTGGACAAAATTAAAATTGGAGGTGTTATAATTGGAACTTAGAAGTTAGTGATTGATTGAGAGAGGTTAGCATGATATTTTCTGTTTCTGCTCACCCAATCATAGGAGTCAGAGGTGCAAGAGCAGGGAAACCTCTCAAACCAGTCCTTTCTGAAATGGTCAGAGACCTGACTTTCATATACTGCATGTACCACAATGGCATTGAAGAGGTAAATGAGAAAAAAGGCAACTTGGAGTGTGGAGAAAAGAAAAACACTGACGGCAGATACTTCACACTTTCAAAGACCTCATAATAAGGGAGAGCAAGTAAACTCACCTTTGCTTCTTATCCCAGAGGGAGATACACAGTGGCTGGGGGCCATACACTTGAGGAGATTGGATGGTTGGGAGGGGAGGACCTATTAGGCCTACGGGAGTGTGACAATCAGGCGAGGTAGTTATGAGGTCACAGAAGTGGTATTCAAAGATCCACCCAAGTGAGTGAGTTATTTTACAACTA
Organism: Galago senegalensis; assembly: GCA_963575145.1. NCBI lineage: Eukaryota > Metazoa > Chordata > Mammalia > Primates > Galagidae > Galago > Galago senegalensis. The sequence continues at coordinate 30,805 of CAUYTI010067575.1, forward strand.
AATAAGACAAAAGTTCACACATGATTTTTCACACATACTCTGATGCTAAGTAAGCACAGCCCCGGTCCCCCATTCTGGAACTTAGACTTTAACTTAGAGTAGTAAGTGTAAATCTTTTTTCCCAGTTATCATCTCCCACTAAAGTTATTTTTTACATTTTCTCCCCCATGTTTCCCATTGTTCATGAAATTTTAATATCACAGTCATGCTGATAAAGGGTCCCCCATTCAAGGCTGGACAGTGGACCCTAGTTTTCCTAGGCTTGGGCAAGTTCACGAAGGGAACACCCTGACCTTTTGCCCTGAGCTGGAGGGATTGCGTTCATTCCGTTGTCCATAACACTCATTATTGATGAAAATGTGTTTATATTTGCCAAGTCCTGGCCAGGTATAAATTCTCAAGACCTAACGCCCCTAGATTAAAAGCCCACAGAGAGACTTCTCAGTTAATTCTTAGTTCTTTTCCCTGCCAGAAGCTCTAGAATGGTTCTCAACCTTCCTAATGCCGCTACCCTTTAATACAGTTCCTCGTGTTGTGGTGACCCCCAACCATAAAATTATTTTCACTGTTACATCATGCTACTTTATGGTTGAAGTACTTTATAGTTGATCTATGTCGTATGCAAAGCCTCTCCATGAACAACATTTGTCAAACTATTTGGTTCTGGAAAACCTTTATATTCTTAACAATTATTGAGGATCCCAGAGAGCTTTTGTTTATTTTTTTTACAGGTATTAATATTTACCATATTCAAAATAAAAACTGGGAATGAAAATTCAATTTATAAATTTATTTTAAATGAATAATACATTTGTTACATGTTAAATTACATAACTTTGAAAAATAACTGCATAATTCAAACAAAAAATTATAAAAAGAGGGCATTGATTATAATTTTGCAAATCTTTTTTATGGCTGACATACTAAAGTTACTGGGATTCCTGTATTTGGTTCTACATTTAGGACTCTGTAATATTTTGTCTTTCTTCAAAATAAAAAAAAAGAGTGTAAAGTATCCGAATTTCTGGTTTTAATAACTAATTTTCAGAACAAAATTTATTTTTATTTATTTATTTATTTGTTTGTTTATTTTGCAGTTTTTGGCTGGGGCTAGGTTTGAACCCAGCACCTCTGGCATATGGGGCCAGCACCCTACTCCTTTAAGCCACAGGCGCCACCCCCAAATTTTTTTATTTAGAGAAAAATATATAAATATAATGACTGGAGTGACTGCATGTCAATGTGTCAGTGTGTAGTATATTTTAAATATTTATTTTGGTATTTTTCTTTTAAAAGTTTACCAATAACTAAAAGAATTCTATATTTTTGGACATGATATTCCATGAGCTAACACTCTTTCACAAAATCCTACTAAGCAGTTGATAATGGGGCAAATGTTAATAATATATTATTCTTAGAAATTAAATGGCAAGCATTTTCTAAACATAAACTTTTATTAAAATGTTTCCATAATCTATAACTTTTTATTGCTTCTAATCTACTTTTTTCCTATGTTCTGGTATCTATAAATAATTTAAAATATGAAAGAATGAATGTGGTTCCAAGAAAAGCTTTGAAGGGTCTTGAATTATACATGCTATGCTTTAATATAAATAATGATAAATTTAATTTTAAATAAAACTAACCTTAAATCTTATATTTTCTTAAATATTAAATTTCACAAATAAAGAATTTTAATAACACAGAAGAGTCTATTTAATCAATTCACTTAACTATCTCGCCAAGGGTTGTAAGTGGACACCAAGATTTAACAATGGAATCGACATCAGCCGCTCCAGATGGACTCCTTGGGGATAAGCCTAAACTTCACATATGGTCTTCATTCAGACAGAGGATGCTTAGCAGTTACAACATGTAAGAGGCTCTTGAGTTAGAATAAGACAGAAATGTTCTTTAATGGTTCAAAGAATTGTCACCAGATGCATTTTCAACATATTAATGATTTGGCTTCCAAGTTTAATTTTACCTGCAATTGTAATTGATTTTACAAGTTTTCCCAATCTCCCACTTATGTACTTGCCATCTGGAGATGCCACATACATAGTGACAGTGTTAGCCCCGCATAACAAGCAATTGGAAAATTTGCAGAACTTGGAGTTTTCTTAGTTTACTATACCTATCAAATCTTAGAATTAGACTTAGTTCACTACACATATCAAATCTTAGACTACACAACCTTCAGGATCTTCAAGTCATATATTCAAGTAGGGAGAATTTTTGTGCAAATATGTAGGGTTAAACACGTAATGATATGTTACTTAGCAGTAATTCTCATTAGCTACTGACAATAGGCAACATATATTTGTAAAACTTAATAGCAATATATATTTTTAAACTAAATCATTAATATTCTGCAATAAAGTTTGAGAATATGAATTTGAGGGTTATTGTCCTTGAACAATAACAAGATTCATTATCCACATATTTTAATTTTTGCTTTCTTGATATAAACCATAAGTTTACCATAAGCAATACATTTCAACTTTAAAAAGTACTGTGATGGAAAAAAAAATCACTGTTAGAAAAACTCCAAGACATTCACTGATAAACTATCTTTTTGTTCATCATTTTAATCTCTAAGTTTGACAAATTATTACAAATGCTAAATTTGACTGGTATAAGACAGTTATATTTTCAAAAAGTTCCTTTTAAAAGGATTTCAACACAGTAAATTGTCACAGGAGGCTTGTGTTTGAAATCTTTGGACTTAATGATCCATAGGGCTGAATTAAATTTTATGTAAGAAAATATCATACTCAAAGCAGCTATCTACTGTCGATTAGATCTCAGTTTAGATAATTTCATATGAAAATCACTTCCAGAGTCAGTCTTAAAAGCATTTCCAAAGTGCTTTACATCAATATTCACTAACGTAATATGTGTAAATTGAAGAGCAAATGATACACATTGATGATGGAGTAAAAACTTCTCAGACCTTTCCATTTGGGGTTTGTTTGTGGTGACTGATGGTTATTTTAGTCCATTTTGCATCATTTCTTTGAACAACTCAGGTGAACCCTAAGGAAAAATGCAGTGACTTGAACTTCAAGGAAAATGCTGACTCTAAACAGCTGGCATAAGTCTGGAGTTTCTAGAATACTGATAACACAAAACCACTATATGCTAATATGGCAAATGTATGGAGGAAAATTAAGAAGTTTTTCTCAGGAATACATTCTGGTTTTATGAAAAGCAAAGGGATAATATGAAGGATATGTACTGGAAAAGAACGATATAGGGTTTTTCTTTTCACATTTTGGAATTTTTATATTATGGGTTAGAATGATTTTTCCCCAAAATCTTCACATTTAATGCTTTTACTAATTTACTTTTAATAGGCAGATAATTATTGTAGAGTACCATGTGATGCTTTGATTTACATACACGTTGTATAAAGATTCAGCCAAGCTACTGAACACATCCATCGCCTCACCAACTTGTCATTTTTTCATGGTGAAGACACTAAAATCTATTCCTTTAGCACTTTTGAAGTACATATAATGCATTACATTGTATTATAAACTATATTCATCAGGCAGTGAAATACCCCCAAATCTTAAAGACCATTTCATGAGAGCAGTCAAGAAGAGAGAGGGAGCTCTGGCGACAGAGGAGTTTCACTTCTGTCCTCAGGTTTCTATGAGTATGTGATCTTAAACAGGTTTATATAATTGTGTAGCACATTTCTTATCTGTGGATGAAGATTTTTTTTTGACGAAGATAGTTATAACAGCTTTTACTATTTTTAAAGATTAAATGTGTTTAAAATCCATGAAGACTTAAAACTATATCATTACACAGTAAATGCTGAATTTTAAGATATTAACTGAAAAGGTGGTATTAAAATTGATGTGTAGTCAGGCAGCACCTGTAGTCAAAGGAGTAGGGTGCTGGCCCCATATGCCAGAGATGGTGGGTTCAAACCCAGCCCCAGCCAAAACCTGCAAAAAAAAAGAAGTAGAAGAAGTATAGGCTCGGCTCCTATAGCTCAGCAGCTAGGATGCCAGCTATATACACTGGAGCTGGTGGGTTTGAATCCAGCCTGGGCCTGCCAAACAACCATGACAACTACAACCAAAAAATAGCTGGGCATTGTGGTGGGGGCCTATAGTCCCAGCTACTTGGGAAGCTGAGGCAAAGCTTTAGCCCAAAGAGTTTAAGGTTGCTGTGAGCTGTGATGCCACAGTACTCTACCCAGGGCAACACAGTGAGACTCTGTCTCAAAAAATAAAGAAAGAATAAAAAAGAAGTATAATCTCTATTACACATAATCTTAAAATGTATTAATTTCTCCAAATGCACTCAGTCAGAGGGATAAATTATGTTTCTGAAGGCTCTTGTATTTGTAATGTTTATTCCAACTTTAATTTGGTTTTAAGAAAAATTGGATAAAACGAAGTGTATAATTTAATTTTATTTCAATCCGTACATAGTTGTACTTCTCTAGAAACTGATTGTTTAAAGTGCATTATGCTTGAAACATTTACCTCTGAGTAATAAATTACTATTTCTCCAGTGAATAATTACTGAACAGAAAAAGGTAGCACAAGTAGCAATAATGACTGAGTATGAATTATACCAATTCATTTATTTATTTGAGAAGCAGAGGAGAAAAAAGACCTTTGACTTAATTATGAAAAAAAAAAGCATTATATGTGAAAATTCTAAGTCCTTTAGCAATTTAGCACAAGTTATATGATAGACATTTTGCAATATATATACCATGTAAGTATGATTATAATAAATTTAAGTAGGACTAAAGTGTAATTTATACAAAGTCCCTTAAAATGAATGGAATATATAGATTGGTTGGGCTTCTTCAAGTATCAGATGGAATGGATGTTGTGTGGATAGGGATTTAGACAGGATACATCACATATTAAGAGTGAATAGAAAATAAAGGATTAAGTGATGTCTAGCACATAAGCATTTTTATTGAAATACAATCTGTTTGCCATAAAATTCACCATTCTAAAGGGTATGATTCAGTGGTTTTTGACATTTCTCAGAGTGTTGCAACAATTACTGTTACCTTATTTCATTCCCCCAGAAATAAACTCTACACCATTAGTAGTCATACCTCTTTCCATTTTTCCCCTATCCTCTGACAACCACTAATACATTTTCTGTCTCTATGGCTCTGCATATTCTGGACATTTCTTACAAAGCAATCATACAATATGTGGCCTTTTGAGCATGGTTTCTTGTACTTCCCATTCTGTTTACAAGGTTAATCTGTGATGATGTGACATGTAGCAGTATTTAATTGCTTTTTATGAGTACAAAATATTCTATAGCATGGATATGCCACTTCCTTTACATCCATCAACTGCTGTACATTTGTGTTGTTTCCACTTTGACTACTCTGTATAATTCTACTTAAAACATCTGTAAATGAGTTTTTGTGTGGACGTCTCATTTTATGTTCCAACAGATAAAATTGATAGATCACATTACAACTTAACATTGTACTTTTTAAAAATCTATCAAACCGTTTTCCAAAGTTAAAACTCTGTTTTCTAAGACTACCATAATGAATTACCATGAAAACAACACCTTCAAATAATGGGAATTTATTATGTCATAGTTCTAAATGATAGAAGTCAAAATCAAGATGTCCAGAGGACCTTATTCTCATTGAAGGATGTGGGGACGAATTGTTCCCTGCCTCATCCGCCTTCTGGTGGTTCCTAGAGACCTTTAGCAACAGCTGAAGAACTCGAGTCACTGTGTTGCTTCTCCACAGGGACTTCTTTCCAGGGTCTCTCTCTTTCCTAAATCCTTCTTATAAGGAAACATGTTATTGTATTTAGACCCTGATCCAGGATGACTTAACCCAGAAATTCTTAGCTAATTACAGCTGCAGAGCACTATTTCAAAATAACATTGTATGATGATATTTTGGGTGGATGAGAATTTTTCAGAGACACCATTCAAACTACTACAGTGACTGAATAGTTTTGCATTCCCAGAAGCTTTTAATTTCTCCATATTGTCATCAACATCTGCTATCATTTGTTATTTTGATGATAGCCACTGTAGTAGATGTGAAATTGAATCTAGTGGCAGTTTTTATTTACATTTTCCTGATGTCTATTAATATTGAACACCTTTCTGTGTTCTTTTCATGAATCTTGCTCTTGTTTTGTGGCATGTTTCACAGATATTTGTTAATTCTGATTGGCTTATACTATTGTTAGAGATTATTTTTGTATCTCTTTTTATTGTCTGTATAGTTTTCTATACATAGTTAAAAATGGAATGTTGTGTTTCCAAATATTGTCATTGAATTGTCCATTCTACTTCAACTATTTGCCTTTTCTTTTTGTATTCTGAGTTTCATGTTTTTAGGTTCATACCTTTTTATCACTGTTGTATCATCCCAATGGATTGACAAGTTTAAAAATAATGTTCTGTGTATGAGGTTTCTTACATAATGTTATGGGAAACATATAGATAATTATGGTGAAGTAACATATCACTCATCTCACATTTTATGAATATAAAATATCTCTCTCTCTAGTAATGATTTTTTTCTTAGTTGATATTAATACAGCTATCTATATTTCTATAACTCTAGAAAGAGTTAATGCATGGGATAGTTTTTCTAGTTAATGTATGGGATAATTTTTTTTTGAGACACCATTCAAACACTTTTTTCTTTATCTTTCTCTTAGCCTCTCATTCTTTCGTCCTCATAAAAAAACTATATCGTTATGCATTGTAAGTCACAAAATAGTTTTATAATTTTAAGATATCTTTATGCATTACCATGTATACCATATTAGATATAAAAATAGCTGCAAAGAAAACTACATTTATACTGGCTTTTTACTTATCTAGCTAGCTACATTTACTGATGTATCATCACATGAATTTATTTAACTCCCTAGTGTCTTTTCCTTTTTATTGAAGAAATTATTTTAATTATTTTTGTAAAAATTCCTTGAACAATAATCCATGGTTTATTTTCCTGTAGTGTTCTGCAATTTCTGCTGTTTTTAATGTGCACAACTGAGAAGCGCTGTGTTTCCAAAGACCTCTCTGTTTTTATCTGAGAATGGTTTTTTCTATGCTTCATTTTTGCAGAGCAGTTATGTTGAGTCCAGCAGTCTGGATTGAGAGTTCTTCTCCACCTTGTTCCCATCAGGACTCTAAATATGTCATTCCCCTGCCCTTTTGGCTTTTGTGGCTTCTAGTGAGAACACAGCTGTTAACATAATTGACAATAACCTTTAATGAATCAATTTTCTCTTGTTTCTTTCATGATTCCTTGTATTTTACTTTCAACAGTTTGATTACAATATGTCTATGACTAAATCTTTGAAATCATCCCACTTGGGGTACTTTAACCTGACATTATCCTGACTGGTGTTCATTAAGATTCCTGTTTGTATAGATTAATATTTATCATGATTCATAAAATTTGAAGTTTGGGGTGATTATTCAAAGATTCTTGCTGCCTCTCTCTTGCTCCCTCATCTCTTCCTGGCACTCCTTCTGTGAACGTCATAATTTGGTATACTTGGTAATGTACCAGAGGTCTCTCCCCCTGTGCATTTTTCCTCATGCTTTTCCTTTCTATTTCTCACACTAGATAATCCAAATTAATGCTCGAGTTTGCTAATTCTTTCTTATACCTGCTCAACTCTGTCAAGATCTTTGAGTCATTTTTATTATGTCATTTCTGGTACTTTTAAACTCTTGAATTTCTATTAGGTTCTATTTTATGATGTCTATCTCTTTGATATTCTTTCTTAATCAGGTATTATTTTTATACTTCCTTTGTGTTATTTACATATAATTCACTTTAGTTATTTGTCATATTAAAAAGACTTTAATAATTTAACTTTTTTTTTTTGCCTAGAAAATTTAACATTTGAGCTTTTTCAGGAAAAGTTTCTATTGTTTCTTTTTTTGTTCTTATGTACAGACAGACCATATATTTTGGGTTTTTTGCAAAATTCATCATTTCTTGTTGAAACTTGGACATTTTATAATAATATATTATGGCAATTTTTGAAATCATGTTATTTCTTTCTCGCAGGGATTTCTGTGTTTATTTTAACTTATGTGCTGTGCTTTTTCAGTACCGTATATATTGTTTGCCACCTATGACCATTAAGTTCTTGACCATTTAGCTTTAATGGTAGCTAAGAATAGAAAAGGGACTGTTTTCAATATCTGGAACTAATCACTCTTCCAGACTTTTTGGATGAGCTCTCTGTTTGAGGGCATGCTGTTGATGTGCAGACAGGCGGTTAGTTTACAACTTTGTCTTGGTTTTTACTTCCAGCTTGTGCCAAGATTTAAACTAGAGCCAAGAGCTTAGGTCTTTCCTGGTCATGCATTCAGCTCTACACAGGTGTGATCCCACAACATTTATTCTTGTTTCCAACCCTCCTCGCCATGGACATCTTATTTACTAGATTCACCTTTGAAATTTTTGCTGACCTTGCTGTTTGCCTCAACTGTTATCACTGACCCAGGGGAGTGCAATATTAAACAATGTCTGCTGACCGTTTTTGACAAGCATCTCTGAAAACAAGTTGTGCACAGTGGGAGAGCTCAAAGGCAGGAGAAGACAAGACACCCTTTATAAGTGGGGCTTCTAGAAAATTGCCAAGCAGGTCAAGTGATGAGAATTCTCAGGACTGGGGCTTTGGAAAGATCCACATTTCTTTTTTTTTTTTTTTTTTTTTCTTTTTTCAGTGGCCACTAAGCTGCTACTTTCCATCATGGTTACAGGTCAGTATGCCTTCAAGGCTATTGTGGAACTGATGGAAGGAGGATGGGACTAGGGCTAATTAAATTCCTCAGAGACCACTATAAACCTAAGGCACCAATTTTTCTTGAATAAATCCTTTCTGGAGTTTTGCAAGATTCAGATTTGTTTCCAGAACTCTGAAAAAGTGAGTTTGGACAATGTTTGTCATTGTTCTCTTATGAGAGAGTATTTTTTTGAGTCAATACTCTCATTCCCTCTACATATACTTTATATTTCCTCCATGTATTTTGTAAGTCAGCATTATAGAGTAATTTTGTTTATCTTAATACTACCTCTGTAATTTAATTTAGTTTCATCAATAATATAGGTTGAGAGATAGTTAAAAGTCCTTCCAAAAAATTTGTTATAACAAAATATAGGTTGGAGGAAATAGTTATTCATCATTCTAATATGCAAAGAATTTTGAAGAGTGTTGACAAATTATCTCATAGAGTCACAACTTTGATCACTAGAAGTTTATAAGGTTATGGTACCGTGACATAATTATAGATGAATTTAATTACAAATATTGGCATAATGATTTGTAACGAGTTACACAAATTGTTACAAGATAAAAATCATTCAAATAAATCAAACCAGACCAGGCTGATACAGGCAGTTTAGAAGCTTATACATCTTTTGCCTAAGGATGCTTTAACTAAAAGTGCTTAAGAGTAGAGTTATGTGAAATATATTCTTTAAAAAATTTTTATTAATTAATAGTAATATATTTTATGTTTCTTATTTTGTCCATTTTTAATTTGTGCTTGCCTTTACTCAAGTGACTATAATCAAGAGTTTAACATATGATTGTCTATTAGCACAGCACAAAGGAAATGGCATACAGTTTAGGCTAATAATAACACTAGAAGCAGATTACTATATTGAGTACAGTATATTGAGAATTATATGGCACATATAATTAAGTGTTCATAAGGTAGCATCTACCATTACATTCATTTTTCAGTTGTAGAAATTGAGTTTTTCCAAGATTAAATAAATTATAAAACTTATAATAAGCAGAGCCAGAATTCAAATCTATGGCTCTCTGATTTTTGATGCCATGCATTAACATTTTTATGGTGTCTCAACCAATGTATTATGAAGTTATATGTTTAAATTTGAATACTTATAAAACATAACTATACAAACATGGGGAAAATAATTTATTCCTAATTTATAAATCTGTTCATTACAGAGAACTTCAACCTCATTGTTTTGTTTGTTTGTTTGTGACAGTCTCACTATGTTGCCTTCAGTAGAGTGCTGTAGTGTCACAGCTCACAGCAACCTCAAACTCTTGTGTTTAAGCGATTCTCTTGCCTCAGCTTCCTGAGTAGTTGGGACCCACCACAACACCTGGCTATGTTTTTGCTGTAGTCGTCATTATTTAGCAGGCCCAGGCTGGGATCAACCTAGCCACCTTTGATGTATGTGGCCAGAGTTCTACTCACTAACCTACTGGTACCAAGCCAACCTCATTGCTTTTGAGAATTAAATAAGATCGTGTATGTGAATTGCCAGATACACACTAAAGACATTATGAATATTTTTTAACCTTTGCATTACATTATTAGAAGAATTGACATTAAAAAGTAATTTAGACCTATGTGGGGGAAGGAAGTATAAAATTTCAGAGAATATTTTTCAATATTTTTCAAGAGTGTTTAGTTGTAAACTGGAAAGTTAACTTTAATACATGCTCCAGGAACTTCCACCAAATTTATATATCTGGACAGTAGACTAATCAACCAGTGCCCTTCTCAGGAAACCAGGATGCTTAACTGATTAATCAGCCACATTCTTAGAAGAATATTATTCAACTACTGAATTGTCAATTGACTATCTAATCAAGACTTGCTTCAAGACCCAGGCCACAATGTGTCCACCAATGTCACCATATCACAAAATTTACCCATTTCCACTTACATAATTACAATGAGAAACCCTCATTAAATGCCTAGATCTTGGAGAAAAACTCTTTAAATATCCATTACTCATTTTCCTCTTTCTGAAACATTACTCATATACTGTCAAAATGCTGTTGTTCTTAGTGTAGATAATAAAGTTGATTTTGCTTTATTGGTAATCTATTTTAGTATTTTTAAAATAGTTAGTAATCAACCATGAAGAGATAAAAATCTCAGGGACATTAGTCATTCAAAATAATTATTGTGCACAAACTCTTCAATGAATATGTTTTGAATCTCTATTAAAGTGCCAAGTATTATTTTGTACAACAGAAAAATATGTGTATGGCCTTTTTGTTGGTCAGTGAACAAAACAGAGGCCATGGATTGTGTAAATCTTATGTTTTAGTCATAGAGAATAGACAGGAAATATTATAAATATCTAACTCTATTTAGATATTTACGTTAGAAAGTCAATGATTATATGGAATAAAGGTGCTGAGATAGGGTAGAGACTGCAGGAGCTTGATTACAATTATAGACAAACACTTCACTGAGTTTACATTTGAACAACTTGAGAAAGTTAAAAGAAAAAGTTATGGTGACTTTCAGAGAAAGGCATTACATGGTAGGATAATTAAGTTCATAAGCTTATACTAGAAATGTGCTATATACTTTATTACTGAATAGCATGGCTGAGGGAGTACTTTGAAGGTGATCATGGTGATATTCAGCAATGAGGTATCACCTTTTTTTTTTAGCACTTTATCTAGGATGAGTTTACAAACTTAATTGTCCAACTGCGTATAAAGTTCTACAATTGCACTTATGGATAGGTGTGTGGAGGATTCAAGTTACAGTAAAAAAGAATGGAAATAGAAATAGAAATACAGAATGGAATGGAAATAGAAAATTAAGTCAAAAAGTTTTCCTATGGTACAAGTTGAAAGTGGCAACTACAAATATGAAGGAAAGAACTTTGGGGTCATAAAAATGAGGACACCAAAATAGAAGTATTAAAGAGAAAGATCAAAACCTATATTTTTAAAGAATTACACTTCTCAATTGCAAAGATATAGAACCAACTTAAATGCCCATCAACCAATGGGTGGATAAATAAAACATGTATGTATATATCATAGAGTATTACTCAGAAATAAGGAAGAATGAAATAATGTCTTTTGCATTTACAAGCATTGCAAAAGCAATCAATGTAACAAAAAACATTGGTACACCTATGATATCTTGAAAAAAATTTTAAAAGCTATGCATTGTTTGTATCAAAACATCACTAGGTACCCCATAATATGTATAATTATTGGGTGTCAATTAAAAATTTCAATGAATATTTAAAATAAAAGTGAAAACTAGTGTTGTGAAAGAAAAATTGTTTATGTCTTAATGATGGTGATAATATTGACTTTACTGGAAAAGGAGCCCTCATCAGATAGTGCATTCATCAGATAGTCACATAGTTTAGAGAATGCAAGGTATGTAAAACTTACATATTAAAAAACATGGTTACATATTGTTTTATGTGATATATAGAACCCCACCTCAGAACCTATTTCGTATTGTACAAGGAAAAGTGACCTTTTTTCTTTTCCTATTTGATTTCTCCCAAATGGTTCATTCAGATCAAATTATTCATTCCGATCCTCCTTACCAGACTTAGGGTCATTCACTTCATTTCTACCATAAGTACAATGTCACCAACCCGGTGATTGCTTGTGCCCATGTCTATGTTCTTCATTCCTCAAAGGAGAGAAAAGCCAATGGCATGCAATATTTTATAAACCATATTCTTTTTATTAACATTTTTTATTACATCTCCATTGCTATGTGCCACAGAATTCAGACAAGAATTTGTTAACATTTAACTGAACCAAGACTCAAACCCAGGCTTGCTTGATCAATTGCTGTGATATTTCCTCTGCACAGTGTACCACTTGTTGTAAAGGAAAGTATTCGCATCAGATTTTAAAACACAGAAAATATTTCTTTTCTATTACCTTAGGAAGCCAGTAAGAGTTGTGAGGTCAGAAGGCTCCATATACTTCTATCCAATTTATTTGGATAGCTTTAAAATTAATTTATTTAATGTGAATCAAGTATTGTTTGTTAACATGGACTCCAAAATTATTTTTATAGTATCAACTAAATATTGGAATTATTTAAAAACAAAACCTTAGGTAATTAAATCACTACTCATTGTGTCTGGACTGTAATTAGGACTCCACTAATCCAAACTATTTTGATGCTAGTTTTTACTTTTTCTTAGTATTTTTTAATCACTGCAGTTCTAGGGACCAATTTTTTTTTTTTGTAGTAAGTCATATATACATAGATCATGAATACATTCATGACTTTGTGGGATTAGTGTTGGGTGTTCTATACTTGATAGATTTGACTTATACCCTTGCAATATGCTTTATAGGCGAGGTCCCACCATTAACCCTCCCTCTATTGAACCACCCCCATCTTCCCATCCTTCTTCCCTTCCCTCCTTCATCCTGGGCTATAGTTGTGATTTATCTCTCATATGAAAGTGTGAGTGATTATAAATTGGTTTTATAGTAGTACTGAGTACATTGGATATTTTTTTACATTCCTGAGATACTTTACTAAGAAGAATATTTTCCAGTTCCATCCATGTAAACATAAGAGGTAAAGTCTCCACCCTTTTTTAATGCTGCATAGTATTCCATGGTATACATATACTGCAATTTATCAGTCCATTCATGGGTCTATGGGCACTTGGGCTTCTTTCAAGACTTGGTGATTATGAATTGAGCTGCAATGAACAATCTGGTGCATACATCTTTGTTGGTATTTTTTGGTCTTTTGGATGTATATCTAGTAGAGGAATTGCAGGATCAAATGGCAGGTCTACATTTAGAACCCTGAGTGTTCTCCAAACTTCTTACCAAAAGGAATGTACTAGCCTGCATTCCCACCAGCAGTGTAGAGCTGTTCCTTTTTCTCCACATCCACTCCAACATCTGTAGTTTTGGGATTTTTTTATATGGGCTAGTCTTCCTGGAGTTAGAGAATATCTCAAAGTGGTTTTGATTTGCATTTCTCTGATGATTAAAAAGGATGAACATTTTTTCATGTGTCTAAAGACTGTATGTCCGTCTTCTTCAGAGAAGCTTCTGTTCATGTCTCTTGCCCACAATGAAATGGGATCACTTGTTCTTATCTTATTAATAAGTTTGAGTTCTCTGTGGATTCTAGTTATTAGATCTTTGTCGGAAATATAACCTGCAAAAATTCTCTCCCATTCTGAGGGCTGTCTGCTTGCTTTTCTTGGCAGTGCAGAAACTTTTTAGTTTGATCAGATTCCAGTAGGTTCCCAAGGATGGTTCAATATATGTAAATCTATAAATATAGTACATCTCATAAGTAAAATTCTAGGGACCATTATTTATCACATTTTGAATTAATACTGAAAATTTTAAAAGATGAACAAAAATGGTATACACACAAACAAGAATGGTTTATTTCTTTTTCTTTTGACACACTGCTAACTAAACATTAAAAAGCTTTCCCTGGTTTTCATTATGGAATATGGATCACACCATTTTTGATCCACTGGCATCATGAGGAATTAGGCCATTTAATAATGAATAAGATTAAAAATTAAATATTAAACAAATAGTTTTACCCATTTACTTTCCTGATAAAATTTGTTTTAAATTTGTTTAAAATTATTTTGCTGTGATTCACATATCTAAGCTATTTTAGAAAGGAATGGACATTGAAGTAAATATGGATCACTCGTAATAAGTTTTGATTCAGGAGGCAGGGACATGAGAGATTTTTTAATTTAAAATCTGACATTACAGGTAGTGAGGGCTTTTATTTGCGATTTCATATGGTTTCACTGAAAAAATAAAAATGAATACTACTCCATCATTTTGGCAGACACTTTAATGCCAACCATTTAGCTATCTTCCTGAAATGGAATGCTGCCTGACCTTTACTCTTTCCACCAAAACGAAACTGTAAAACCCCAACAAAAATGTAATTTTCTGGCTTTACAACAGGTAAGAAGAGGAAGAAATGACTAAGAGTAAAATCTGAAAATAAAGTGGAATAAAGTAGTATGGGGTGGACTGTGTTATTAGATAGATCTGAGAGAAAACTGTTTTTGACTGAAAATGTATCTTGTGGTCCAAAGTTTCGTATTTTATAGAGCAGGTAAAGGTTTTTAAGAAGAAACTAAGATTGAACCTTAGGAATACTAATTTGTCTAAGGCATCCACACAATAAAAGCAATTGATCAATTATCCCAGGTCATCTTGATATCTTTCCTTATCAATTTAAAAGATTAAGCATTGAGAAAGTCTTTTCCTTTTTGAGGTCAAATATGTAGTATCAGGTTAACAGATTATTTTCAAGACCTAATTTGTAAAAACAAAGATAGAAAATGCTGTTTCAAAATTATCACTTACTGCTCCTTTGCAATTGCCCGTGATATTTTAAAACTTTGGGCTAAGAAAACCATGGTATGTTTTAGATGATTTGCGTTACTGTTGAAAGAGTTCCTCCTTCTTCCTCATTGTGCTTCTCCTTATTCACCGTGCCCCGTTTTTTATTCAATTCTAATCAGGACATATCAGGAAATGTAAGTGTGAGAAAAATATGTGACCATTTAAGTTATTACATTTTTATTAGATAACATTTATTTAAGTGACAAGAAGTTAAAAGTAGATAATTCATTCTTGTGAAATAAATATTAAAAACTAGGTCCAGGCATGGTGGCTCACCCCTGTAATCCTAGCCCTCCAGGAGGCCAAGGCTGGTGGATTGCGTGAAGTCAGAGGTTTAAGACCAGCCTGAACCAGAGTGAGACCCTGTCTCTACAAGAAAAAGCCAGGTGTTGTGGTGGGCGCCTATAGTCCCAGCTACTTGGGAGGCTGAGGCAAGAGACTCACTTAAGCCCAAGAGTTGGAGGTTGCTCTGAGCTATGCTGTCACAGCACTCTACCAAGGGTTACAAAGTGAAACTCTGTTTCAATAAAAATAAATAAATAAAAGAAAAATAAAAAAAACACTTCAAAATAAGATAATTGAAAGCCAATTAAAAGCAAAATTCAAAAAATAAAATTATAAACTAAGAGAGTCATTTTCATTTGTAAGTACACAACTGCTAAGATCTGATAGTTTCTCAATTTTGTATATTCAATTCTCCTGCATTAATTCTGGGGTTATTTTCAAAAATCCATATTATGGTTACAACAACTGAAAATGAGGTCAGTAATTCTTAACACATCTTCTTATTTGTAGATGTGACTTTGATGTTGTAAGCCTATTTAAGTCTACTTTTTCCTGTTCATAGATGAAAGTGGGCACTTTTTTTTAGAAAAGCATTGGAGAGGTGAGAGTTGAGTAAAGAATAATAATGCAATTTGGATTTTTTAAATGAATATTTTGAAATATAATTTCCTAAATTATATCAGTTTACCTCATAATACATGTATTTATAGCAAGAAGAAATAGGCAGTCATTAGCAGCTTCTCACAGATTAAAAGTTTTAAACAGAGTTCAGTAGTGATTTTTTTTTTAATTTTTTAAAAAATAAATTAGATTCCAGTAACAATAAATTTATTTTTAATGTACGAATGTTTCCATTGGTACCAGTAGCTACTCTGGAAAAATAAAGATAACATTTTTTGAAAGCATTGAAAAGAAATTTAAAGCAAGGACACCTGGGTAAATATAATCCTTCCAGAATATAACACATTGGATGAGATCCTCATTCCTTTTTGGCTATTTCCATGACAGCACTGATTAACCCACAACCCAGAATAGCGGACAGGGTTCAAGCAGAGAGTCACAGTTTTATTGTTGTAAGGAGTCAGAGAATAGAGTTTGGCATCACCAGAGTTCCTAAAAATTAAAAGGGAACTCAGGAGGAGGAAGCCACAGAAAAGGAAGGACCAAAATCTATATACAACTTCCCTCTAACTTTACTTACCTCTAAACCAGAAATGCAAAGAGCCCATTGAGGAAACAATAGTTAGGTACATTTCAAAATAACTAAAAGTATATTATAAATGTCTTATCACAAAAATAAGTCAATGAGGTGATGGTTATGTTAATTCGTTTGATTTAGACATTCCACGTTGCATATCAAATCATCACATTGTACCCCATAAATGTATACAGTTTTGATTTAATAAAAATTAAGTTAAAAGAAAAGGAGGCAATAAAAGCTGAAAGATACTTAAGTAGCTCTCCTCCATAAGAAAGAGGTACAGAAGCTGAAGTTGCATCAAGTTAAAAAAAGGCTTGGTAGCAATCTTGCAAAGGGTTGCAACTTAGAAGTAAGGATCATATCTCAGGGCCAGTACTAATCAAGAATGAAACCAGGCCTGCACAGCAAGAAGCTGAACTTTCAATGACCACCTGCTAGAACACACAGAATAAACTTCCCGGGTAGAAAGCAATTCTCAGACTCTCTGTTACATATTAACCCTCAAATTTTCAGTTAGAAAAGAAAAGAGTATTAGACATGCACACAACAGGAAAATATGACTTGCAGTCTAAAGAATAAGTCAATAGAAATGTCTTAATACAACAATTATGAGAATGACATGATGGTTATGTTGGCCAATTGGATGAAAGTATTTCAAATTATATATGGAAACAACACACTGTACCCATGATAGAATTAACATGCACAAATATGATCTAATTTAAAAAAAAGAAAGAAAGAAATAGATGGAAGGTGGTGGGGAATAGGGGCAGTGTCTCACGCCTGCTTTCATGGCACTTTGTGAGACCACAGCAAGATAATTGCTTAAGGCCAATAGTTTGAGACCAGCCTGGGCAGCATAGCAAAACACACTGTCTCTGAATAAATAAAGCAAATATTAGCTGGACCTATGGTCCTATCTCCTTGAGAAGCTGAGGGAGGAGAATCCTTTGAACCCTAAAATTCAAGGTTACAATGAACTATGATTGAGACACTTCACACCTTGGTGACAGAGGGAGAGCTTGTTTCTAATAGATAAATAAATAAATGAGTCCAAAAGGTAGCCCACATGTTTAACTGAACATAAAATAATTTTTTAAAAAAGTATTAGATTTCAAAAAAATTCATAAGCAGATGTGTTATAATCACTGGGAAAAAATGGAACATCCATTAATTGAAAAAATAGAACCAAAGAAGAATCCTAAAAATTAAAAAAGAAACTGTATGTGAAAAGTATTTTTTGAGTAAAAAACCAGTTGGACACAACAGAAGAAAGAGATCAATGAATTTGAATAGATCAGGAAAAGTCATCTGAACTAAAGTACACAGACAGAAAAAGGAGCCTAACGGCTAATACACAAACCTAAGGAAGTCTCAAAAACATTGGAATTTTGACTACATTATAATCATTTGACACTAATAGCTACATACTTAAAATTTGCTTTATTATATGAAAATCACTTCACAATTAATAATTTTAAAATGTGACTTGGTGCCCATAGCTAAGTGGTTAGGGCATTGGCTACATACACCCACCAGGGCTGGTGGGTTTGAAACTAGCTGGGGCTTGCTAAGGAACAATGACAACAACAATAAAAAATAGCCAGGCGTTGTGGCCTGAGCCTGTAGTCCCAGCTACTCGGGAGGTTGAGGCAAGAGAATTGCTTAAGCCAAGAGTTGGACGTTGTTGTTGAGGACTCTGTCTCAAAATATAAAATAAAATAAAATAAAATGAATTCTTGTCATAATATTAAATTTTAAGACTTTTTATTTTCATTATATTTCTATTAATTTTCTGGAATATAATTCTACCCAGAAGTAGCACGGAGTACATTGAACCACTAATCTGGAAGATGGCGTAAGTGCCTTAAATTTCAACCCCTACCACTTAATATACATTAGAGAAAACTGTTATGACTTTTCAATTTCAGTATCTGAATCCATAAAGAATTAAAGTATTTATTATTTGTTGTAAAATCTGAGGAAAGTCCAATCTATGCCTATTTTTAAGTGTTCTTATCATAAAAAGGGACTCAATTTTATAGAATGCTTTTTCTGTATCTGTTGAAATAAGCATATGGTCCTTATTTTTGCAACTATTTATGTAGTGAATACATTTATAGATTTGCTAATGTGGAACCATTCTTCCATCTCTGGGATGGAGCCCACTTGGTCATGATTTTTTTTGAGCAGCTGCATTTGGTGTGCTAAAATTTTAGTGACAATTTTTGCATCTATATTCATAAAGGATATTGGATCTGTAATTTCTTTTTTAGTGGTGTCCTTTCCTGGCTTTAGTATCAAGGCGATACTGGCATCATGGAATGAGTCAGGGAGGAATCCTTCTTTCTCAATGTTAAGGAACAATTTCTACAGTATAGGTACAAGCTCTTCTTTGTAGATTTGGTAAAATTCAGAGGTAAAACTGTCTGGTTCAGGACTTTTTATTGTTATTGTTGTTGGGAGGTATTTCTATTGCTGCTTCAGTTTCGCTGCTAGATGCTGGTCTGTTGAGGAGCTTCATATGGAACTAGAAAAAATCCCAAATAGCTAAAGCAAGCTTACATAATAAGAACAAAGTGGAATGCTTCACTTTACCAGACTCCAAACTGTACTACAACGCCGTGGTAATCAAAATGGTATTGGCATAAAAACAGAGATATAGATCTATGGATCAGAACAAGGAACCCAGAGATGAAATCGTCCTCATAGTCTCATCTGATTTTTGACAAAAAGAAAAAAAAAAGCATACACTGGAGACAAGAATCCTTGTTCAATAAATGCTGCTCAGAAAACTGGATAGCCACAAGTAAAAGACTGAAACAGGATCCACACCTCTAACTACTCACAATAATTAACTCAGGATAAATAAAAGACATAAAAGTAACCTAAGATACTATAAGAATCCCAAAAGAGATGTGACAAAACTCTTAAAGATATCGGCCTATGCAAAGAATTCATGAAGAAGACACCAAAAGCAATAATCACAGCAACAACCAAAATAAATAAATGGGATTTTATCAAATTAAAAAACTTCTGCACAGCTAAGGAGGCAACCAAAAGAGCAAATAGACAACACACAGAATGGGAGAATATATTCGCATGCTGATAAAAGACTGATAACCAGAACCTAAAAAGAACATCTGATAAAAGACTGATAACCAGACCTAAAAAGAACATCTGATGAAAGACTGATAACCAGACCTAAAAAGAACTCAAGAAAATTGGCAAGAAACAACCAAACCACCCATTAAAAAGATATGAACAATTACTTTTTATATCCATCCTAATGACCAAGAAACTGATGAAAAAATGCTCAATGTCTCTAATCATTAGGGATATGCAAGTTAAAATTACAATGAGATATCCTTTAACTCCAATAAGAAGGGCTCATGTCAAAATGTCCCAAAACAACAGATGCTGGCATGGAAAAGAAGAGAAAGGAACTCCTACACTGTTGGTAGGACGGCAAACTAGTGCAACCTCTATGGAGAATTGTATGGTGATACCTCAAAGAACTTAAAGTAGACTTGCGATTTGATCCAGCAATCTGTTGCTGGGTATATATTTAAAGGAAAAAAAGGTCATTTTGTACAAATTACACCTGCAGTCAAATGTTTATTGCAGCACAATTCATAATCACAATAAACGCAGAAACAACCCAAGTGCCCACCAATACATGAATGGTATATGCATTCTATGGAGTGCTACTCAGCCATAAAAAATGAGGGTCTAGTATCTTTTTGGACAACCTAGAGTAAATGGAAACCATTCTTCTGAATGAAATTTCAAGAGACTGGAGAAGTAACACGTGAACTCAATACCAAATTTAACTAATTGGTCACTATTTAAGCACACATATGGAAGTAATGAAAATCAAGCTGGGGAGAATGGGGAGGAGGCAATGGGTAAATTAATGGCCATTGGGGATAGTGCACACTCTCTAGGTGAAAGGCATACTTATGTGCATGACTTTAACTCAATCTGTACAAAAATAAAGTATGTAAATAAAACTTGTATAGTCCCCCTAGTATTCTGGAGGAAAAAAGGAAAAAAGAAAGTGAAATGCAGGCTTCAGATGGATGGTTTTACATCCTATCTATTGCATCTATTTGGTGGAGCGGCCTCAAGCAAGTCATTTAACACTTACACGCTTTGTTTTCTCTTTTGTAAAATAAGCAAATAGAATCTACCAGAATAAATTGTTGTTAGGCTATGAGATTATAATCTAGGTGAGATAGTATTTCTCTCTCCCAGGGCAGTGGTTCAGTATTACTAAAGCAGTGACTTTTCAGCCCCTACTTCCCATCACTCGCTAGCATCCATTGTGTATATATTTTTAAGCACTCAGTTTATTAGCCACTCTATTTTTTGAAAGGTAGATTTTTCTAATGCTTAGCATGTCTTACAGGTGACCACAACTGCACATTAACTTTATGGCCACCCAGTGCGTTTGTAAGTATGTTCACTTTAGATTCCAAATTTATTAAAAATAAAATCTTGTTATTTTGCATAATTTTGAATAAAAATGTGTGACACTTTCGATGTATATTTAATGTAATTTGCAGGGTATAAGATGTGTAAAGAAATGTGAGAATTACAAGAAGGCACTGAAAGAAGTACAAACATAATAATATATATAAAAAATAGACGTCACCTGGAACGGTGTATCAGGTATAGGAAGTGGCCTTCAAATGTTTGTATAATTGGTCCCAAAGCTATTGAGCATTTTAGTGAGCATTTTCCACTTCTCTGTAAGACAGGGTTATTTTCAGCTAAAAGACTTATGTCTATAATCTCACCACGAAAAATAAAATCACTCATTCTATTTAGCTCTCCCTAGGGGACTTTTAATATTGCTTTTACCAGGTAGCAGGGTTCATCCTCTACCAAAAATACAGACAGCCGTATTTATCCCAACCATCTTCATAAAAAGGTTTCCATGGATACAGAAAATTATTTTCCTGGATTTTTTTTTTAGTCATCCCAAATCTACCAGTTGAGCAGTTGACGCCAGTAGAAAATTTAGAAAGCTTTTTAAGATTTCAATTGCATTCCTTTCTTCTTGTATTTTTTTCTATGGTTGAGTGGAGTGAGACCTAACTAGGATAGAGAGTCCTGGTGGAGTCTTATTTCCTCTTTCATCTGAACTGTTGATTCAGGGCAAGGTCGCAAAATTTTCTCTCAATACTACTGTCTATTCAGTAATTGCTCAATTTCCAGATATTTGCAACTTTAAAATTGTGTCATATAGAACGTCTTTGAGAAAATGTAAAGTCAAAGTGCCTTTCTCAGTGATTCTCATGTGGTGATGATTCACTATGTGAAATCTATAATGATGCTAAACCATACACTTAAATTATTACTGTAATGATCCTTTTCAACTAAGAATCCATTTGTTCACTCCATTAGGTCTTCTTTTGCTTAAGCCTCTATTCCTTTTGTTCAGAAACATTCAAGATCTTTATTATGTGGTTGTCTCCATGCTAATAAACATTGAGGTAGATAAGTAATGCAAGCCATTGCCCAAAGATCATGTGCTGTATTAGGGTGTGATTCCTTGAATCAGTGGCTCTAGTGATAGTTATTGAAACTTTTCAATTACTCCATCCAGTTACTAGCTGATGATGTGATGATTAGGAAAAAAGCAATCTTAGTCTTTAAGTTTAAGATCTAATCATGGAGACTTTCATTAATAGAAGTGTTATATGTGTAACAATATATGGGGAGAAACTTGGAAGTTATTCCCTGAAGGAAGAGAAGATTGATGTGAGATTTGAAGACAGAGTAGGATTTAACTAGGTGAGAAGTGATTTGGAAAAGCTTTCTCATAGAAAGAACAACATGTGCAAAAGCCCGAGGGTAGAAAAGATAATTTGAGTAAATTAATTTAGGCTAGAAAGTTAGTCATGACTCAGATTATTCAGAGAATTGTTCTCCATGTTAAAAATGTACTGTTTCACTTGAGTGAAATAGAATGTTAGTAAAGGATAGTTGGGAACTTCTAAAACCTATTAACTCTCTTGATCTTTTCTTTAAAAAAACAACAAATTACTTTTTAAAGAGATATGATTTAATCCACAATGAAATGTATGTTTTCTAATTGTAAAGTTTGAATTGTTTTTTACCAAAGTGTACATCTATATAACTACATAATAATCAAGATACAGAATATTTTTTTATCACCTCAACACAGTTTTGCAGAGAGCTGTCGTCCTACCTTAGACTCAGGCAACATCTGATCTGCTGTCTATAGTATAAATTAGACTTCATATTTAGGATTTTCATATTAAAAAAAAAAGACAGCATGATCTTTTTAAAACCTGACTTCTTTCATTCAACATGTTTCCAAGATCCAGCCACTTTGTTGTGGGTATCAATAATCCAGAACTTTTTTAATGCTGAGTAGTACTCCTTTACATGAACACTTCACTTGCTTGTAAGCATTTGAGCTATTTCCAGTTCAGGGTTCTTATGAATAAACCTTCTATAAATACTATGTACACATATTTTTATAGGCATACACTTTTATTTCCTTTAGCTCAATACCTCAAAGTGGAAAAGTTTGGACTCTTCTTCTTATGTCATCCTACTTTTGTAGAACTCTAGTCTTATATACATCTTTTAAGTAAAATTGGGTCTCAACATTTGAACTCTATAATTTTCGAAATAACTTCATTTTTCACTTAAAGTAATATCTAACCTCTTTATTCACTCTTTAAAGCCCTGATGTTTTGTGTGCACTTGTGTATTCAGCATCATCCCCATTGGTCTTCCCTTTGCCCATCATGCTTTAAGATCATTGTCTCTTTCTGTTGCCAGCACAAAAATTATTTCTCATGGAGGGTCTTTGTGCCAAGTGGTCCACTTCCAGGATTTCTCTGCCTATCTTATCTTGGCTTGCTTCTCTTCTTTGACATCTCACCTTAAAAGCCTTCTTAGCCAAAGGACTTTGCCCTCTCACAATCACATGAATTTAAGTTCCTTTATTGTGCTTTTCATCACAAGAGACAGCTCTTCTTTCTTTCTTTTAATGTTTCCTGTACTGGAATTAAAGCTCCATGATATAAAAAATGCCATATAAATCATTTGTTCTTCCATCTTTAGTGTTTATAATTATCTCCTAGCCTATAATTGTTCCTCAATAAGTTGTAAAGAGAGCAGCTGAGGGAGATACTATCAGCTAACTCAATTTATGACCGTAATGCTAAAAAGACTTCCATGATGGTTATACATTCTTAACACTTGTTTTATTAATTTTTCTTTCCCTCCATCCTTGTGCATGAACAGCTAACTTTCTACATGAAATCTTGCCATCTTGCTTTTAGTAGTAGAAGCCACCTCCCTAGAGATTTAGGTGGGAAGCAGCTGCCCAGCTGCAGATTATATTTCCCAGGCATCGTTGTTGTTGTTCAGATAGCAAAATGTGAGCACATCTCCAAAAAACAACTTATTTATCCTCAATTTAAATGCTACCTTTTCTAGTAGCTTGGAAAATGATAGAGATTTTAAATAATATTAGAAGCTACTCAAATAGTGGAAGATAGCACAGCTGCACTTTTAGTGTGAGTCCCTGAAGGATTACCTGAGAGTCACCCTACTTCCCAAAACATAGAAAACAGAAACAAAAACAAAAACTCTACCATGTACAAATCACTGTGTTTTAGTGTCTTTGTTACAGAAGGTGGACCAACATCGTGAATGGTGTCTTCCAAGAGAACTATTTAAGATTATCTTCTCTCAAGACCCCAGGCCTTGGCAACTCTCATCTACTGACCTATTTTTGGTAATAATGAACAACTTCATCCCTGCAGATGAATTTTGCCTATTTACTTCAATTGCTTCCTTCTCATCCGTAGCAAATGTCAGAAGTTCTGGTACCATCCAGTCCTGAAGTCTCAAGGACACCATTTACGTTTCCATTTTTTCTTTGTTTAGTTTATTGAATCAGTTTCCCTTATAAAGTGCATCATCATAACTAACCTAAAAATGTGTACATTTCCCTTCCTAAACAAAAACTCAGCCTTGTTTCTTTGTCAGTTAAAGCCCCATTTCTCTGTTCCCTTCCATATCGAAACTTCATGATAAAGTTATAAAGTAATGCACATGCTCTGTTTATTTCCTCAGTCTCTATTCCTATCTTAACTAACTTCAGTTTTCTTTCCACTACCCTGTATTGAAAGTACAATATGTGAGCTAGCAAATAACATCCTTGAGATAAATCAAGTGACCTACTTCTGTTATCTTACCTTTTAACTCAAGAAACCTTGTCACGGATGAGTTCTGTTAAATTAAACTAAATTTGGCTTCAGAATGCCCGACGTAACAACGGTAACCTTACTTAGAACATAAACTAACTAAAAGTCTATTTTAAGAGTGTACTTTTGTAACAAAAAGCTAGATCCCAGCAAATCACAGCAGCTGAGCTTCAGTAAATCACAGGTGGCCAATTGATCCAACTATGTTCACATAAGGCAGACACAGAACTGTAACCAGGAAAGATGCTTCTGTATCTCTGTTCCATTTTCTGTTTATAAATGCTGTCTATTTAAATGTGAAAAAGTACTTCCTGAACTTCTTCTGGTTCTTTGGGCTGTTTTATTCGTATGTTGTACTTTGTTCAGTTAAACTCTATTAACTTTAACCTAAGTGTTTCTTTTAACAGTGGTACCTGTTTTGTTGTTATTATTGTTTGGGATTCATTGAGGGTAAAAGTATTAGGTTACACCAATTGCAGTTGTTAGTTAAAGTCCTTCTTGTAATTGTGTCCCACCCCCAAGAGGTGTGCCACACACCATGAACTCTCATCCCCCTTCCCTCCTCCTTTCCCTCCACTCCCTCATTCCCCTACCCTGCACCTTGTTTTCCATCTTCTACTGTCTTCATATTAGAACTGAGGACATTGGATTCTCACTATTCCATTCTTGTGATGCTTTACTAAAACGAATGTGTTCCACCTCTACCCAGGTTAAAACAAAAGACATAAAGTCTCCATCTTTTACTGGCTGAAATATTCCATGACATACACATACCACAGCTTGTAAATCCATTCTTGGATTGGTGGACATTTAGGTTTTTTCCACATTATGGCAATTGTAAATTGAACTGTGATAAACAGTCTAGTGCAAATGTCCTTATGATAAAAGTTTTTTTTTTTTTCCTTCTGGGTAGATGCCTAATAATGGGATTGCAGGTTCAAATGGGAAGTCTAATTTGAGTTCTTTGAAGATTCTCTATACTTCCTTTCAAGTTATTGTATTAGTATGCAGTCCCACCAGCCATGTGAAAGTGTTCCCTTTGCTCCACATCCATGCCAGCATCTGTAACCTTGAGACCTTGTGATGTGGGCCACTCTCACTGGGGTTAGGTAATAATATCTCAGGGTGGTTTTGATTTGCATTTCTCTGATCCTCTGAGATGATGAGCATTTTTTCAAATGTTTCTTAGCCATTTGTTGTCTTCTTTAGTGAAGGTTCTGTTCATATCTTTTGCCCAGAGGTAGATGGGAGTGTTTACTCTTTTTCTATTGATTAATTTGAGTGTTCTGTAGATTCTAGTTATCAACTCTTTGTAAGATTCATATCCTACAAACATCTTTTCTCATGCTAAACATTGTCTTTTTTGCTTTACTTGTGATGTCCTTAGCTGTGAAGAAGGTTTTCAGCTTCCTTAAGTACCATTTGCTAATTTTTGTTTTTCTTGCAATAGCCACTAACATCTTCTTTTTTTTTTCTTTCTTTTTTTTTTTTTTTTGGAGACAGAATCTCACTATGTTGCCCTTGGTAGACTGTCATGGCATCATAGCTCACAACAACCTCAAACTCTTGGGCTTAAGCAATTCTCTTGCCTCAACCTCCCAAGTAGCTAGGGCTATAAGGGCCCACCACAAGTTGGCTTGGCTATTTTTTATTTATTTATTTATTTTTGTGTGGTTTTTGGCCAAGGCCAGGTTTGAACCCACCACCTCCAGTATATAGTGCCGGTACCCCACTCTTTGAGCCACAGGCACCACCCTTGGCTATTTTTTTTGGTTGTTGCAGTTGTCATTGTTGTTTAGCTGGCCAAGGCTGGGTTCAAACCTGCCAACTTTGGTGCATATGGTCAGCACTGTAAGCACTGTACTATGGGCACTGAGCCAGCCACTGAAGTCTTTGTCATAAAATCTTTCCCCAGTCCAACATTGTCAGGAGTTTTCACCACACTTACTTCTAAGACTTTTCTCCCTTTGTGTCTTAGGTTTAAGTCCTTTATCTATCTTGAGTCAATTTTTGAAAGTGATGAAAGGTACGGGTCTAGTTTCAGTCTTTTACATGTAGTTATCCAGTTCTCCCAGCACCATTTTTGAATAGGAATTCTTTTCTCCATTGTATGCTTTTGTTTAGTTTATCAAAGATCAGATGGCAAATAGAGACTGGTTTCTCTTGGTTTTCTATTCTGCTCCACATGTCTATGTCTCTATTTTTGTGCCAATACCATGTTGTTTTGATTACTGTGGACTTACAGCCTAAAGTCTGGTAGGGTGATGCCTCTGACTTATGTCTTTATTACTAAGAATAGCCTCAGCTATACAGGGTCTCTCCCGTTTCATGCAAAACTAAGTACTATTATTTTTCCAGTTTTTCAAAATATGATGTTGGTATTTTAATGGGGATTGCTTTGAATATGTAGATTGCTCTGGGGAGAATAGACATTTTGATAATGTTGATTCTTCCCAGCCAAGAGCATGGTATGTTCTTCCATTTGTTAGTGTCGTCTGCAATTTCTTTTTTTAGGGTGTCATAATTCTCTTTGAGACAATCTTTCACCTCTTTTGTTAGGTATATTACTAAGTATTTATTTTTCTTTGAAGCAACGGTGAAGGGAATTGTGCCCTTGATTTGCTTCTCAACTTGGCTGTTATTGGCATATACAAAAGCTATTGATTTCTGAACATTTATCTGTGTAAGAAATCCATGTATAGATAGATAGATAGATGATGTTGGACAGTTAAGTTTGTGAACTCATTGTAGAAAAATTGCTGCATACCTTATTGCTGAATATCAAAAGATCAACTTCAAGGTAATTCCTTTGATAATTCCTTTGGTCAGTTATGTAATGACATCAGTGCCTAGTCCACCCATCAAAGTAATTTTAAAATCCTATTTCTGCAATGGCCATCAGAGCTGTCCTCATACAAATTATGATGATTAAGTTTGCACATTTATCCTAGAAAAGTGCTACATATCCCATTGTTGAATACTGCTATGGTCACCTCCAAAGTACTCCCCTTGACTATAGTGATGTTAAGCCATAGATATGTAACACATTCTCTAGGGATGAGTTCAGAAACTTAATTGTTTGACCTTGTATATAAGTTTGTGACAGTACATTCTCCTAGTTCTCCAACTAACACACCAAATTCTTTGTGTTTATCTTATTGTTTAACCTTTTATGCTGGATCTTGGAATTTTGGGAGTGACACAGACCTGGCTTTCCCTGTAGGCTCATGTTTTTATTTCTAGCAAAGATGGAGACTTATTGTTTTATTTTTATTTTTTATTTTGATCTTTTGAGACTGAGCCTCACTTTGTCACCCTTGGTAGAGTATCATTGCATCATAGCTCACAGCAACCTCCAACTCTTAGGCAAAAGTGATTCTCTTGCCTCAGCCTCCCAAGTAGCTGGGATTATAGACACCCACCACAATGCCCAACTATTTATTTAGAGATGGGGTCTTGATCTTGCTCAGTCTGGTCTCGAACCTGTGAGCTCAGAGAAATCCACCTGCCTCAGCCTCCCAGTGAGGCTTATTGCTTTAAAAAATAATTTTATTGGGTGTAGTTCTAAAAGAAAACTAAAATAAGTTATGATTGTATAGTAGAAACTTAGAGATTTGGAGAAACCTATTTAGCGAGGAGTGAGCAGAGACTTGAAAGGCTGCAGTGAGGATAATTCAGTTACAAAAATAGAAAAAAGGAGGCAAAAGAGCCAAGGGAGTAAGATTTGGAAGACAAAAAGGAAGCACAACTATAGCCTAGGATGAAGGAAGGAATGGGAGGGAGAGTGGAAGGGAGGGGGGTGTGTAGTTAGAGGGAGGGTTAGTAGGGGGACCACACCTATGGAGCATATTGTAAGTACAAGTTGGATCTATCAGATGTAGAACACAAATATCTTAACACTGTAATTGGGTAAATGAGGTGAAAGCTATGTTGATTAATAGGATGTAAGCACTCCAATTTGTATAAATAATCAACACATTGAATCCCATAATGGCATAAATATATTCATGATCTATGTACAAATGACTTAATAAAAGAAAACTAAAGAGTATAAAGTAACAAAAAAATAAAATAAAACAAAATGCATTTTGAAGACATCCAGAAAAACCGAGTAGGTGATTACAGATGAGGACTTTGGGTGAGTTGTTGAATTCCCAGATGAACATGTATGATAACCAAGAGATCAACTGATGTCAAATAAGGGAATGAAACAATAAGGTTCACAGGTAGAAAAGTCACAGACAATGAGACCTCAGCAGAACTATATTTCCTAAAGGAAGCAGTTATGAAAATTATGTGACAGGGACTTCAAAGGAGGTGCCATCATTGAAAATGAACCAGATTTCAGGTTAAGACCCCAAAGCAGAGGAACTTGTGGAGAAAACTCAGGGATATAGGAAACCTGACTAATTGTGGGATAACATTCCCAGGGAGAAAAGTTGATGGATTTCATTATAAGAGACAAAGAAAAAGTTGGGTGAAGGGTCAGGAAATACGTACTAATATGCAGATGATGAGAAAAAGTGTTGGTGTGGTAGAGGAGTTGAGTGTGTATTTTGACATTGAGTAATGAAAATAGGTTTGAGAGGTATGAAGGAGTTAGTCTTGACAGCCTTTTCTGACTGTGGGTACTAAAGAGTGGAGTCAGAACATTGTCTGAATTGGCCAACCAATATAATATCCTGAAGCCGCTCACTAAGTGAACTGATAATGGACCCACAAACTGCAGACGCTGCTTACTGCGTCGGCTGGATGACGGCTGAGAAACATCTTACTCATGGGAAATATTCAAGTGGATGATATATATTTGTTAGTAGTGACTTTATATTTGAATATATGCATTATAAATGGATAGGAACCTCTGTGGGTGATCTCTGTGTAAGGATGCCTGTAGATTATATTCATGAATTTGTAAGGAACAGCTCAGCTAATTAAAGCAATGCACTTAGGAAGCTAAGTGTACAGGTTCATTTCCTGAGGGGACTTTTTACATCTGCAGACTACAAAACATATAATAGGACCTTAATAAATATTGTTCATTAAATGAATAAGTGAAGAAAGAATCCACGGGGCAAAGAGGAGTGCTTGTCGGTAAAAGCAGCACCACTATATAAACACAATCAAAATGTTCAGAAATACCTGTTTGAGCTAGAGAGGAAAATTTAGTAAGAAAATGGGATAGATCAGCTAAAATTATAGCTATCCCAAACAAGAAACCAAAGCACACATTTTTCTAAGAGAGTGTGAATAATAACATGTAGTATAGTAAAATGAGGAAATGTTTATTTTTTGAAACTTTCAATCTTCTTGTCCAAATACAAATGGTTTTACTTAAGTATAAAATAAATGTACTGTAATAATGTAATGCTCTCATATAAAAAAAGGAGTAACTAAAAGTCTTGTTTGTAATACTTAATAAAATATTATGAATTAAAATTGAATACTTACCTTTAACTTAATAAAACCATTAAGAAACCTATTTTGTTAATCATTTTCTTTTATCCTTACTATTTTGAACTTCAAGAAAATCTTTAATGTTTCTATATGTTTTCCCCTAGGATATAGATTTCATACAAGGTACCTAAAGTAAAATTAAAATACCATTCTGAAGAAATTGTATATTATTTTCATGTAAACTCTAAAATATTTTCACGGTGGTTACCATTAATAGATTCCAAATAACGACATGAGTTGAAAAACACATATGTATAATTTGGCAGCTTTTTCATCAAATTGTAAGTTTCAAAACATAATGTGAAAAAATCATTTCTAATTCAAAAACAAAATACTTTTAACTTTAAGTTCTTTCATTTCTTACTTTTCTTTATACATAAGATTTTTTTTGGCCAGGAATATAATATTAATATAATTTTATAGCCCAACTCTTTACATTATAATGCAAGCAGATCATTAATGCTATTTGAATGGTTACATGATATTCTGGATATTCATTTAAACAAAAAGCTTTTATTGAATGCTTAAACATTGATACAAGTGCACAGATATAAGACTGACTAGGTTCCCAACGTTATTTTCTTGAATCAGTTTCTTCATATTGGAGACTACGCTGATGACAGTTTATCAATCAATAAATAAACGTATCAAAGCACTGCATCTGCATTTTAGGGCCAAGAGACAATATGATGTTTGTTGTTAAAAGTTTCAGATAATTTTAATACCAGGATTAGGTTTTTTGAGTTCTAACTTCATTTATAGGGAAGACATAGTTGCTAAAATTCATAGGACACTTGTTTCTTAAATCTAAAATTAAACGGTGCAGCAAGCAACCCCATTGGGGTAAAAAGATAAAGGAGAGCTGTTGATTAAGGGGCATAGATTTTCAGATGTGCAAGATGAAAAGTTTCTGGAGATCTGTTTACAACAATGTAAACTGAACAATGTGTATATACTTAACACTACTGAACTGTGCACTTAAGTAGCATGCTGTGGCTTCCTCTCTAAGATGTTTTATGTTCTTATATCAGCCAGACTGTCATTGTTCTACATCTGCTGTAGTATGGCAACATTATTCATTATAATTCCTTGTTTGTTCAACCAAAAGGCTCTTTGGCTTTGATTTTGCCCTATATTTTAACAGATGAACTGTGTTATCTATGCACAGAAGTTATTTTTACGCTTTACTTGTGAAACTTAACTGCTTGCATGTGCAAAAGCAAACACACTGTTGCATTCTGCCTCAGTGCCATAAAAAAACCTGGACCATCTGTAGCTCCTCACTTTCTTAGTCAATTATAGATGAACAAAGGCCTGAAATACCAAACAGATAATGCATCAAATAGAACCAAGTGCATGAAGCTTCTCAGAGCAATTTTCCAGTCAAGGCAGTAGCTGCTATTGTTTGTCCACCCTCCCTATTTGTTCTCCTTGGGCATGAAATGTCACGTGGAAAAGGCATTAACCTCCTGAAGGACTCAGTATGGTCATTTGAGTCACTTAATTAGAAGAAGCTGAGAATTAACATTAAAAAATGTCCCATGTTACACAGCAAAGATTTTATGATTTTTCATGGAGGGCCCCTTCAGTAACTTTGTGGTTTAACTTAAAGGAACCTCAAAAGTGAAAGATGAAATACCTCTGACCACTATGAAAAATTAAGTATACCAAACCACATTTTAAATGTATCTGCCTTAAGTTACTAACATTGGGATTTATTGTATTTTAAACATATTTTCCACTTACTCTTCCATAATATTTTATAGTATTTGTATCATTCATAAAATGTGTGGTTGTACAATTTTGAAATCATACACACACACACACACACACATATATACATATATATATATATATATGTATATATGGGAGGGAGTGTTTTTTCTCTCTTACCATCAAAAGTTTCCATAATTCCAGTAGTTGGCATTTCATGTGGTTTCTTTGTTTTCTCGCTGGAATTTTACCTTTTCATAATTTCAAGTTTAATTATATCTGGGATCGAGGCAGAACTTTGCTGTAAATTATGAAATATGTATTGTTCTTTTTGATCACCCGTAGTTGATGCTATGATGTGCTTCCCAGATTCTCACAAATTCCACAACCCTTCTGAGACTGAAGCCCTCCTTCCCTCAGCTACTGGGACTATTGGTAGTTGGCTGCTCTCTGCTGAGTTCCTCTCTGGAAATTGTCCCTGGGTAAATTGTCCCTTGAATGAGAGACTTGTTTGTGGGGTGTAAATATCCAAAGACCGACCGTTGCCTCAATTCAAACATCTGTGAGGGGCTCTCCCAATTTCAGAGGTTCCTCAAGGGATCAACTGAGACATTTTTCAGGACTTGTTCAACTTTGTGCGCAGTCTATCCTGCTTCATCCTTCCACTCTCATTGGTCCTCATCCAGACGCACTGCCCAATAAATACACTTCCTGCATGTACATTTCTGTCACAGAGTCTGCTTCCCAGGAAACCTACACTGCATTGTTACCACTGTATGTTATTTAATGTATATAATATTTTGCATGGAAAATATATTTCATTATCCTTGTGCTTGGGCATAAAAATTAACTCATGTAATAAAATTTGTCATTTGTTTAATAAAATTATAAAATATATTCTTTGTGTAATAATATGTATTATTATTGTATTGGAAATTTCAAGGAATAGATTTTTAATAAAGGAAATAGGATAAGGCGAAGGTAAGGCATGGCTTTGAAAGGACAGCTGAAGATTACATGTTTCTAAGCCTTGCTTTACCTAAGGTAATTCCAAAGGCGTGGCACTTTTCTGACTTCCTCTATACCACATTCTGAGCAAACAATCTACTTTTCTAGTTTTTAATCAAACCAGGCTCATTTTGTTTACATGTCTTTGCACTTTGCCCTTTTTCCACTTTTTGTAATTCTATGCCTCCCAGGTACTTTCCTGGATATTTACTGAGATTTATGTCCAAACTCAAAAGTGGCTTCTCTCATGACCACCCCCAAATTTTGATCTCCTTTGCCAACTCTTGCAAACTACATCAACATGGGCATGCTATGTTCATCCTTCTTTCCTGTCTACCTACCTATCTTCCCACCTCTCTTCCTGCCTCTCGTGCATAATCCCAGCCTCCCTTCTTCCAATTTTTTCTTTCTTAGTATGTGTCATTACTGTACTCTCTTGCTTATTTCCTTTTAATTCAGACACATCTCTCCCACCTGCCCCATGTACATGTCCTACGTTTCTTATTTATTGCTTTATTCTCAATACTTAGAACAGCATCTGGTATGTAAATATTTATTAGCAATGGAATAAAAAATAAATGAAGAGATTCAAACAAAGATTCTTATGTGTCTTAAAAAGACAATAAAAAATCAAAAGATTGCTAACATTGAGTCATTCTCTATACCAAATATATGTAAATATAATATATTAAATACTAGTGGCTATATAGTGGTATCTCATTGTTTTTAATTATATTTACTTATAGAACTTTATGATTGTTATTTCATAGATATTCTAAATTTTTAGTTTTGATTCTCTCTTTCATCTTAAAGTTATTTGAAAGACAATGTTGTCTTTGCTGTCAATGTTGTTTTTAATTTCCAGATCTATTACTGATTTTAATGTATTTATTTTCATTTTTGTTCACTGTGTTCAGAAAGTGTTTTTGGCATTGCTTTACCTTTTAAAGTACATGAATATGTTGTTTTTGGCATAATGTTCAGTCACAGTTGGTAAATCTTCCTTATGTCCCTAAAAATAAGGTTTATTCTGAAATAAAGTAGAGTTCAAATATACTATACGATCACTATAAATACTCGTTTTATTAACTATTAATATTAACTTTTTCCACTAAAACAAATAATTGAGAGGAGTAAGTGTGATAAAATTGTATTCTGTTTGTTTCTTGTGTACTTTTTGTAGATTTTCTATTATGCACTTTGGTGTTATGCTATTTGCCATTTACATGTTTATGAAATCAAATCGCCCTTGTGGACTAGACTTTTTCTGCCATCTGTGTTTCTTTTAACACTCTTGCCTTGTCTTTAAATTTGTCTGAGGTTTATATTGAAAATTCCTTTCATTGTTAAAGTATTACCCTGCTCTCTTAAATCATTCTTATAACTTAAATTTAGATCTTTCTATGGAAGGGCACTAATTAAATTTTAAAAGGTTTCATACATTATGCCTTTAAAATTATTTTATTACAATTAACAATATTCCAATTGTTTTCTAAATTCTACTGTGATTTATTCTTGAGCCCGCACATACATAGATGAGTACTGATAAATTTCCAAATACGCTGGGGGACCATACAGTTATCTTCTTATTGGTTTAGAGATTAATTCCTGTTAAGGTCAGAAACCATTCTCTGTATGTCTTCTAGAAAGTACATACTTAATAGATATTAGACTCCTGAAACCTAAGATATACGTAATTTTTTTATTAAGTCAAAACTGGAATTCTGGCCAATTTACCTCAAAAGTACATAATGAATATAATTTGAAACATGTTTGTCATAATAAATCAAATTATCCATGCTTCTCATTAAGTTAATGAATATAATAGAAATCCTTTGTTAAACTGTAATAGTCTTTTTCTTACATCATCCTTCATTACACAATTTATAATATAATACTAAACTTGTTTGATGATACCTTTATTTAATTAAAAACATTGAGAAGCTCTTGAGTAATGATGATTTTATTTCTTTACAGAGATACCCTGAAAAAATAATAGAGTATATTATAGGAAAAATTGGCATTGCTCAATATCAAAGGCATAATATTCCTGGGGGAAAAATCTAGTTAAGTCTGAGTTTCTAAAATCTGAAGAAATTATCATAGGAGTCTGTCATTGGCCTTGGAGTAAAATCTAATGAAAACCCCATTATCCAACTTTGCCTTTCCTTCCTCTAATAAAAGGTAACATGCTAAAGAAATAGTTATATCAAAGCCTATGGCAGTTAAATTAGTATAATCTCCCTTTAGTTATCAACTGTCAAATTTTCTGAAAACTTGTGATAATAGGATCAGTCTTAGCTATTCACTTAATAAAGATAACAATGTAGTTTAAAAGCTATAAAATGTGAGCCTGTTGGGTGGAAAAATAATTTTCATGATTAAAATAGACTTCAGGTAGAAAAAATCTTTCAGCAATGTTATATATGAGAAAATGTAAGTGATTTTCACACATACATGTTTTGAGGTGTCTAATAAAAACATATTCATTGAAAAGTTTCTTTAAACTTAGATAAGCATTATAAGCCCTACACAGATTGCCATAGGTATTAATTATTAGATACAAAGAACTTATACATTTATTTTAATCATTTCATTCTTTGTTGTGGCTTAAGGACATATAATGTTGACAATAGTCTTGTTATTAAAAATTATTTCCATTTTTTATATTGACAGGTTTTTAATTTTTTTAAAATTATTTTCCATGTAGGAAATCATCTTTAATTTGATAAAGTGGAATGTTGTTACCTTTACTGTCTCCACAACATTACCACTTTCTTTAATTCTGATTTACATTATTTCCAACATACTGTCAACTTTAATAATTGTTTCTTTTTTTTTTTTTTTTTGGTAGATTTTTTTTTGGCCAGGGCTGGGTTTGAACCCAACACCTCTGGCATATGGGGCCAGTGCCCTACTCCTTTGAGCCACAGGTGCCACCCCAATAACTATTTATTTAAAATAAAATTTATTTACCATTACGCTTATATTGACCTTGTATGTTACTTTTCATTCCTTCCTACAATTCCATTCTTTGATTTACCATTATTTTTCTTCTTTCTAGAGAACAGATTTTTCCTCTCTCTAGGTCTATTTGTGTTAAAGGCTTTCTGCCTGTATTTAGATGAAAATCGAATTACTTTGAAGGGCATCTTTGCTAGGTATACAATTCTAGTTTGGCAGTTGTTCTCTTTAATCACACTAAAATGCCATTCATCAACTTCAGGTTTTTGTTTTTTGTTTTTTTTAAATGGGGATAAAGTGTTTAATATAGTATTCAGGATTACACACATGTGGACATCCCAGGTAATGAAGGTCTGGAAGGGAAGCACCAGGGGATCAAGGAAGAGTCAGTATTTCCACTTGAAGCACTGAGGCAGGTGGACAGATTACTAATTAAACTCCAGCTGAGAGTTTAGGCAGGGGTCCTCAAACTTTTAAACAGGGGGCCAGTTTACTATCCCTCAGACCATCAGTGGGCTGCATGTGGCCCGCTGGCTGTAGTTTGAGGATGCCTGGATTAGAGCTTGCTGGCAAAGTTGATATATTAAGAAGGATATGTGGAAAGTTCAGGGAAGCCAGAGTTTCAGTGTACCTAAAGTCAAGGATACCTAGTGGTTATGTTTGTAGCCCCAATGGGTCAGCAGGGATAACACTCAAAGAATGAGTTGAGTGTAGTGGAGAAGATTGAGGAAAATCTAGGACACATTAGGCACCTAAGCATCTTTGTGTGATTTGGAATGTAATGTCCTCTGGTTTGGTTTGGTTTTCCAAATCACGTGAATTCATCTCATTGACCAAACCTAATCCTAAAACCATCTAGAGTTAAGAGGATTCCATGAAATTCTCAGGCTCCATCAAGAGCAGTGGTGAGAGTCCAGTGCAGCTCAGTTCTTCCTAGACTCATTCATAAGATCAGCTCTACTACCTTATCAAGATAATTTTTATAACTTAAAAAAATTTCTTATCAGAGTACATAGTGCAAAATTATTTTGAGTTCATGTTGTATCTTAGACCAAAACAATCCAAATACAAAATACAATGTGACTTGTTTCTTTCAGGGTGTTACAGGAGTACACATATTTTGCTTATGTAACTTATATTTGTACATTTTAAGTCAAAGTTATAGGTTTTCCCTTCACCCTGAATATACACATTGCTCCAGTTAGGTGTGGATGTCCTCTACTCCTCCTCCTTACTCCCATTACCATTGAGTTTTACTTCTGTCTGTGGACATAAGTGTTGAGGAATTCATTCCAATTTAATATTGAGTACATGTGGTGTTTGTTTCTTCATTCTTGTAATACTTCACTTAACAGAATTGTCTCTAGTTCCATTAAGGTTATGTCAAAAGATCCTCATTTTATTTGAGATTTTGATATTTCTTAAGTTTAGCTTCTAATTTAATTGTTCATTCCTTGAATGTTGACATGATATTTTTGTTTAACTTTCTGGAAGATATTTCACCTTGTTTCTGGTTCTCACTGTATTTTCCTCTCTGATATTTGCACAGCTTCTTGGATCTATATGAGCACATTTGTGAATTCTAGAAAATTTTCAGCCACTATCTTCTTTGTCTCTCTCTTCTTCTCTTTCTAGAACCTCAATTAATGATTTATTAGATCTGAGATTTTTGAAATTGCTGTCTTGAGAGCTGGCAATTTAATTGAATGACTTCAAGAGTAAGAGACAGCCATGAAGAGGAAAGAAACATTCTTGGAGGTTAACAGATTAAGTATTCACGATACCAAAGATTAGAAGAGACATGTGTATGAGTATTTTGTGTTGTCTCATCCATCACTTTTCTATGTTATGTCTTTTATATTTTAATTTTGGATTTAGAATTTTAGAATTTTCCTCAAATATTTCTTAGGTGCATCTAGAATCTCATTTAAGACCAGAGTTCCTTTCTTGATTTTCTGCCTTGATGATTTTCTAGTTCTGTCAGTGGAGTATTGAAGGACGTGTGTATCATGATTACAAATACCTGTAATATTTGGCAACTTACATAATACCATATTTTTTCTTGGATATTTTGTTTCTTTCTCTTGATTCTTCCTTATTTTTGACTGACTGGGTCAATTCAAAAGATTTGCCTTCAAGCTATGAAATTCTTTCTTCTGCTTGGGCTAAATTTAATGTATTCTTAATAGATCCTATTGTGTCTTGCATTTTCCTTAATTTTTCATTTCCAGAAGTTCTCTTTGTTTCTTTTAATATATCTATCTTTTTAGTAAAAATTTTATTAATGGCTTGTATTTTTTTTTATTCTGCTTCTTTGAGTTGGCTTTCCATGTTCATGATCTCAAGGGTCCTTACAATCCCTTATTTGAAATCACTTATCTTTTATTTCTGTATTTTCATTTTGGTTGGCTCTCATTCCTAAAGAGGTTGTGTGATCCTTTGAGGTGTTTTTTTTCTACTTTCAGTTTTCATACTTATAGAGTTTTTGTGCCGATTCCTGTTCATCTGGAGCTGCAGCCACTTGTTTTTTGTTTAGATGGGACTTATTTGATGTATTTATTTCTTTCTCTCTATTTTTCCTTGATATAGGTCCTCCTTTGTCCCCTGGTCTAGACTGCAGCAGCAGCAGCATATATCACTACAATCTCAAACTACTGGGGTTATCCTCTTATTTCTGCCTTCCAGGTTGATTGGATTATAGGTGCAGACCACCTAAACTAATTTTTATTATTACTAATTTTGTACAAATATGATCTTGCTATTTCCCAGGCTTTTCTTGAATTCCTCACCTCCCTTAATACTCTTACATATTCATCCCGAAGTGCTAGGATTCAGACCTGAACACCATACATAGCCTTTTTATTTTCCCTCCATCATAAAGATATGTCTGTAATATATGTTGGGTAAAGACTTTTGGCTTTGCTTACACTCTGTTTGAGGGAGGTCCTCATTCTGAATAAGTGTTATGAAATAAATATCCTTAGTGTGGTTTTCTCCATTGCTAGTTAGATGTAGGCTGTAGTGGTAGCATACATGTGCATGGGCAGATTCCCTGTCTCTTGTGGAGAAAGGGAGGTGGAAGATTTTGAATCTTTTCCCTTTCCTTATTCCTATATTCTTCTTAGTAATATGAATTATATTGGAATGTCTAGTTTAATCTACAAGGCAGGAGGTGAAATTCATGGATGTCAGTGAAGCCCTATAACAATCGAATCAATAAATACTGTTTGGGGCTATGCAAGTTGATCTTCTTGCCAGTATGTGATGCTGGCAGGAAAGAACCAGAGCTGTAGTGATGTTTTGGAGCTCTGTGGCAGGCTGTAGTCAACAAAGAGAAGAACACTGAAATTCCAAGCAATAGACAGGGCCATGGAACTCCAGGGTCATTCCTTCTATTCCACCATAGCAGAGGCAGATGGAGAATGTGATTGGGCAGGGCTGAGTCAAGCAAACCTGTGTTCAGATTTCACAAAGGCTGGCACAGCACAGCCTCTTCTGAGTTGCTAGTCAGTTCTCAGGCCACTGGAGTAAAGCCACAAAGGAAGGCTTAAGGCACCCATATAAAACCTCGTCTCTAGTCTGCTAAATAGAGAGGGGCAGCCTGGAATTCACAGTTGAAGACAAGTGCGGATTCCCTCTTCTGCCTCTTTAATTGCCATGTGGTTCTTCTTCGGTATCTGACCACAAGTAGCAGCTCAAACTGGCCCAGCTCACCAGCAAGGCCACTGTCTACTGTAACCTTCCATATTGATGGTCCTGCCCTGAACCAAAAGTGATGCTTTCTGGTAAGGGGAGGCGCTCTGGGTATGTTCTGCATCTTATATCCCCGCCAACCTCACCCTTTTTCCCCCTCATGTGGGTTTCCTTGCCATTCAAGATCAGTTAAAAATTTCTCCTCTAAGCCCCAGAATGATAATATAGCCTGTGGGCTTGTCCTCTGACTCCCTCATTCAATCTCTAACCAGGAAAGGGTGATGCATGCTAGTTCCGAGGTGCACTTGGAGTTCTCAGACAGGATTAATGTCCCTCCTCTTCTGAGTATGCCCCACTCTGCTGGAACAGTCAGGTAGGTAGTATCAGGGAGGGCCAGTGGTGGGTGTGGAGTTTATAGTCATAGCAAGCCTTAGTCCAATGCTGGTCTTTAAGGGAAAAGGTGTGAGCCCCACTGTGTCTGGAAGCTTGGGTGTGGTGGCTATACTGACAGAAGAGAAGCAGCTGCTCAAGAGAGACTTGGCTCAGTCATCTTTTTCTGAGACCATGGCAACCTATATTAGTAGTTGTGGACAAAGGAGGGGAGGAGGAGACCTGGCACTCTTCTTTGGAGGGGTTTCCCTGAATTACTGCACTCTCCTACCTGCTGACAGCTCACTCTGAATGTACAAGCTTTGGGATCACATAGTTTCCCAGGATTCAGTGGCCTATGATCACCACTATCTGGATGGTTGTTGAAAAATATTTGTTTGACCTCCAGTGCTAAAATAGCCATGGAGCTGAAGCTTCCTGGTCAGGACAAAGGCATTCAATAGGTAGAAAATCAGTATGGCCCCTGCTGCCTTGGCTCTGGTCTGTGGTGAGGGGAGTCACCTTGAGAGAACTGGCAGAACAGTGTTCTATCCTCAGAAGTTCTCAGTTCACTAACTGCCCCTGCAGTCTTCAGAGCCTGCTGTCTAACTTCAGGAGTCCACAGTCTCCCAGAGGCATGAGGGAAGAAATATAAGCATCCCACCTACCATTTCCAAGGGGCTCCGAATTCCTTGGTGTTCATCTCTGCCAGAATCTTGCTCTTTCTCATTTTGCTCCCCTGCTCCTTCCCATGGGTTTCTGGTACATTCTAGCACTCTTCCCCAGAAATTACACCTATGTTTTTTGCACCTAGAATGTTTTCACCCTTCTGAGACGGTCTAGTAACTGATGTCTCTAGTCAGCCATCTTGCTATATAAAAGAACTGATTGGAGATTTTTTTGTAAAATTGTAGGTGAGGAAAGAAAAAAAAAACTTTTTATAAGGTATTTCCAGTGACCTTTCTCGAGAAAAAAATCCCATCAGTGTTTGAGGAAGAGAAAAACTAGTAAATTAAAGTCTTCACTCCCATTTTAAAGGGAATAGTTACAGAAGTATAATATTGCACTAAAATAAGAGAATCAGGCAGATTAATCTCATTACTAAAAAGTCAACAGGAAGGAATAAATTACATAAACAGAACATCTGGATTATTGAAGAGAAACTAATTAACATAGTAAGAAAAAATGTGCCTGCCCTCTGAATTAGGAAGGCATATCATAAAGGGTATAATCAGAACACTGAAAATGATTGCTGACACACTGTTGTAGCATACTCATGTTCTCCCTAAGGAGACATATAATTACAACAAATTGTATTCTAAATATGTATCTGTAATTTGGTTGGCATGGGTTTTCCTGTGAATCCAAACAATTTTAAGTCACAGAAATATGCTTTTGAAAAGCTTATTTGAAGATTGGAAATATAACTTAATATTTTAGTCATTAAATAAATCACTAAGGAATGATTCCAGTAGCCTACTTAATAATATTTTTGATAAGAGACATAAAACACAATTTTATATTATAACAATATATGTATTGAATTTGCAGGTATAAAATACAGTCTTATGTTTAATAACCTATTCACAACATGGTGTGAAGAGGCCCAAAGATCCTACTGTGTGTTTCTCTTTGGTTGTGCAAACCAGCATGCAAAGTGGTCGGGACCAATTCTGTGTTCAAAGGGCTAACCAGGGAAATAAGATTCTGCACTTACATGAAGTTAAGGTTGTTGAATTCTCTATTGCAGAGAAAATGTACAACAGAGGAACTCGAGCTATCTCAAGAAAGTTGGAGTAGTGAGACCTCTTCCAAGCTGTATGTTGGCGTCAGAAGATTTCAAATTAGGATTAAAATGAGACTAGATGTTTATCCATTAGATACTGTCAAAGAATTGGGAATATTCATTGATTATATGTCTTACGTTTTATCTATAAGACCAAAAGATAAAAGTGGAACTACTGTTATTGTTAAAGAAGAGTAATTGTCCAAGTTAGTCAGAAAAGGGACATAGTCTTTTTTGTGACTGCTGAGTGACCTTGTATTTGCCACATATTGAGTATAGTTCTGATAAAACCTTTTCTGACCATTACAGTTGGCTTTTCAGAAAAACTATTGTTTACCTGTAAAGGTAAAACCCAAGTCATCCAAATTATTTATGTCCCTTTGGCTAAATATTTTGTTGAGATTTACACAATGGTGCTAAAATTATTTACCATTCAACTACAACCAAAAAAAAAATCCCTCTTGTATATTATATTCTAGCAATTGTTTTTCTTTTCAATTTAGACATAGTATCTGCTTAAAAGGTATTTTTGTGACTGGTGTAATGTAGGCATCAATTTTCCAGCATGGCTCTCTAATTTTTACTGGTCAACTTATGAAAGGCCCTTCTCTTCATTACTCTTTCTTACAGGTCAAGTGTCCATGTTTACATAGGTCTCTTCCTGGGTTCTCTATTCCATTTTATTGATCTGTTTGCTTACCATTCTATCAATATCTTCACAACCCTCATTAATTTAGCTTTAAGGTAATTTTTTTTTAAAAAAAAGCATATACCACAAAAAAGTGAGATTTATTCCAGGGATACAAGACTAGTTCAACATTCACAATCAGTTAATACAATTGACCACATCAAAGGCATAAGAAGAAAAATTAGATGATTATAGCAATTGATGCAAAAAGTTGTATGACATTCCCCACAACTTGTTCATGTTTTAAAAAGAAAACTTTCAGCAAATAAGGAATAGACACAAACTTCCTCAACTCGGTAAAGAGCATTGAAAAAAATAATTATATAGCTATCATCACACTTAATTGTGAAGACCTTTTCCCCCTAAAAATTAAGAAAAAGGCAGATACATGTTCTCTCTCTCTGATGTTATTCATATTATACTTGAATTCTACTTGAATGAAAGATGAAAGAAGCAACAAAATTTATACAGATTGGAAGTGAGAAAATAAAACTGTCTTTATTCTAGTGTGATAATTGTAGTTTCTATAGAAAACAAATTTCCCCCAAACCTTCTGTCACTAATAAATTTTAATATAACATAATTCTTGCTGACTACTTTATACTTTTGTAAATGTGTCCTGGCTACTCTTAGC
This sequence comes from Galago senegalensis, assembly GCA_963575145.1. NCBI lineage: Eukaryota > Metazoa > Chordata > Mammalia > Primates > Galagidae > Galago > Galago senegalensis. The sequence continues at coordinate 74,052 of CAUYTI010067575.1, forward strand.
TACATGAATTTGAGAAGCATTTTTTTTCAATTTCCACTAAATTTGATTAAGAACATATCGATTCTATACATTAGTGTGAACACTTTACATTGTCAATGCATTTAATTCATAAATAGTATATATCAATATACTTAATACTTTACTGCTGTATCTCAATAGTTATTAATTTTTGTACATCTTTTGTAAGATTTATTATTTAGATTTTTGATATTTTTGATGTCACTACTCAGTGAAGTATAATGAAACAGAGTATCTTGTAAACAACACAAAGGTAAAGAAGTAATTTATACTGGTATCTGGAAATACCAAAATATATTTTTCACTCATTATATCATATATTGTCCCCACAAATAAACATCTTTCACTTGGAAATATTTTAATACATTCACCAAATAATCATGTATCCCTACACACTATAGTTTAATTTGTCCTACATTTTCAAAATTTATATAAATAGGATTCTACAATGTTAACTATCTTGCTCAATATTATATAAAACCTTATGTATGATTTTGTGTTTTCATATAGTTTATTTATTTTCATTGCTACTTAGTGTGTAGTGAATTTTGTTATTGAGGCATATTTGGAATGTTTTCAGTTTAGGGATAATGTAAAAAATAATGTTATTATAGTTCATTTGTCTTTCTTCATGCCTTTCTTCAGGTGCATATGTGCACACATGTTGAGTCTATACTTAGTAGTGTAATTTCTTTAATGTAAATGCTTATCTTCATTTAAGTAGATAATACCAACTAATTTTCCTCAATATTTGTGCAATGATGTACTTTCTTTTAACTGTGATGTTTCCATTTTCTCCACAAATTTACTGTTTATTAATTTTAAACTTATTTAGCATTTATCTTCAGAGTATCAGCCTTTACTTTTTGGTGTCAGAAATATTTTTTTCTGTGTTCTTTGTCTTTCTACTCCCTTAAAGTTGAGTTACGGTGGCATGACTTTTTCTGTTCAGTAGTCTAATGTATCAAGATTTCCATTTAGAATTAGATTGTTATTTTTAAGAAAGTAATCTTCCAAAAGATAAATTAAGAAATATTCAGGATATATACCTAGTAGAGGAATTGAAGGATTAAATGGCAGGTCTATATTTAGAGTGATCTCCAAACATCTTTCCAAAAGGAACGTATTAGTTTGCATTCCCACCAGCAGTGTGGAAGTGTTCCCTTTTCTCTGCATCCACACCATCTATGGTTTGGGGATTTTGTGATGTGGGCTAATCTTACTAGAGTTAGATGATATCTCAAAGTGGTTTTGATTTGCATTTCAAATATTTGCACCAGAATGTTTATTGCAGCCCAATTTATAATTGCTAAGTCATGGAAGAAGCCCAAGTGCCTATCAACCCATGAATGGATTGATAAATTCTGGTGTCTGTACACCATGGAATATTATTCAGCCTTTGAAAACATGGAGACCTACTTCTTTTTTTTTTTTTGAGACAGGAACCTCAAGCTGTCTCCCTGGGTAGAGTACCGTGGCATCTCAGCTCACAGCAACCTCCAACTCCTGGGCTCAAGCGAGTCTCCTGCCTCCGCCTCCCAAGTAGCTGGGACCACAGGCGCCTGCCACAACGCCCGGCTAGAGACTTACCTCTTTTATGTTTACATGGATGGAGGTGCAACATACTCTTCGTAGCAAAGTATCTCAAGAATGAAAGAAAAAGTATCGGCTCAGCGCCTATAGCTCAATTGGCTAAGGCGCCAGCCACGTACACCTAAGGTGGCGGGTTCAAATTCCAAGCCCGGACGCCAATGACTGGCTGCAACCTAAAAATAGCCGGCATTGTGGTAGGCACCTGTGGTCCCAGCTACTTGGGAGGCAGAGGCAAGAGACTTGCTTAAGCCCAGGAGTTGTAGGTTGCTGTAAGCTGTAATGCCACAGCACTCTACCCAGGGGGAGAGCTTGAGGCTCTGTCTCAAAAAAAAAAAAAAAAGTATCCAGTGTACTCCTCCCTACTATGAAACCAATTCAAAAAGACCCACACTTCCATATGAATGCTATAACCCAACTACAGCCCAGGATGAAGGGGAAAGAGGAGGGGGAGGGGAATGGAGGGCCGAATATGGGTGGAGGGAGGTTAATTGGGGACTACATCTAAGGTTGATTTTTACAAGGGTACATGTTAAATCTACTAAGTGTAGAACATAAATGCCTTAACACAATAACTAAGAAAATGCAGTTAAGCTATACTAGCCAGTTTGATGAAAGTATTTCAAATTGTATATAAAAGCAGCACATTGTACACCATAATTTCATTAATGTACACAGCTATGATTTAATTAAAAAAGAAATATTCAGCTATATTAAGTACCTAAAGCTTCACTAATTTATCTTTTACACTTAGGCTTACAGTCTTACAGGATTTGGTTTTGTATATGGTATGAAAAAGAGATCAAATTTCTTTATTTTGTATAGTATCCACTTGACCCACACTGTTTTTTGAAGACAAGAACTTCAACTACTTATTTCCTATGGATATTTGCAAATTCATTTTTCATAAAAAAAATTTAATTACCTATTTTTTGTTCTCCACTAATTGCAGGAATTTTTGCCTGTCTTTGAATCAAAACTATGTTGTCTTAATTGCTGATAATTTATAAGAAGTGTTGATATTTGGTTAGATTAATAATCCTATTATTACTACTAATAATAATGATTATTAATCATTCCTTCACAATTGTCTTGAATATTGTTTATCCATTACATTTACACATACTTTGCATAATAAATTTTCCATTGTAAACTACACAAATACAAAACTTATATAATATCATGGCACATCTCAAGTTTTATAAATCTTTCTGAAAAAATTGATAACTTTACAATATTAAGTGTTACAAACTATTGACATGGTGTATCCTATATTACATAATCTTAATTTTTTAAATTTAGGTTAATGTGAGGGTAAAAACACCTAGGATACAATATCTGCTTTTGTTTGGTAGAGTCCCTCTTGTAGTTGTGTGTTCCCATAGCTAAAAGGTGTGCTATATACTCTTACATTATACCCAATAAGTGGAAGCACATCAATCCCCTTCCCTAATCCCTCTGCTTCCTCCCTTATTTCCTGTATCTCCAACTTGAATTGAAAAGAGTTTCTCTCTAATGTGGACATTTCTTAGCGCATCTACTGGCTTCATGTTAGCATTGAGTACATTGGATATTTGCTTTTCCATTCTCATGATACTTTATTAAGAAGAATGTGCTGCAACTCCATCCAGACTAATACAGAAAATGTAAATTCACCATCTTTTGAGGCTGAATAATATTCCATCATATACATATACCACAGTTCATTAATCCCATTCCTGGTTGATGGGCATTTAGGTTGTTTTCCCCATCTTGGCAATTGTAAATTGAGCTGTGATAAACAATCTAGTTCAAATGTCTTTATGATAAAAGGATTTTTTCTTCTGAGTAGTTGCCTAGTAGTGCACAATGAAGTCAGAGTTCTAACTTGAATTATTTAAGGATTCTCCACACTTCCTTCCAAAAAGGTTGTGTTTGTTTGCAGTCCCACCAGCAGTGTAAAAGTGTTCCTTTCTGTCCACATCTACGCCATTATCTGCAGCATCTACTTTGATACTAGTTATCAAAGCTTTGTAAGATTCATACCTTACAAAAATCTTTTCCAATTCTGAAGGATTTCAATTTTCTTTAATTGTTGTGTCCCTAGCTTTGCAAAAGCTTTTCAGTTGAATTAAGTCCCATTTGTTTATTTTTGTTGTTGTTGCAATTGCCACTAAACTCTTATTAGTAAAATTCTTATGTAATCCAACATCATCGAGAGTTTTCCCAACACTTCCTTTTAGGATTTTTTTTTTTTTTTTGAGACAGAGTCTCACTATGTCACCTTCATTAGGGTGCTATGACATCACAGCTCACAGCAACCTCAAAGTCTTGGGCTTGAGTGATTCTCTTGCCTCAGCCTCCCTAGTAGCTGCGACTACAAGCACCCTTCACAATGACCGGCTATTTTTTTGTTGTAGTTGTCATTGTGTATACTTCATGCACACCTAAAGTGCAATGGAGATAAGAAAGAGGATAATTACATAATCATTTCCACTGGGGGAAAAAGAAAGTGAGACAAATGGTACTACTGGCTCAGAGACATTCTTCAATCCTGCAGGCACATATTGGTAGGTACCTAACCTCCAGAACAAGGAATGCTCCTTAATTTGGTTCTGCCTCTTAAAATGACTCTTCAAGTCCTTTTGCTTTACAGATCTCTTTATATCCTCTGCACCCCCCCTTTATTAACCCTTTTTTTGCTACATTTGATTAATGCACAGGATTATATGCTATTTGTACCATATTTTCAGTCTATTTATACCCCACAGAAATTTGCAGGCCTAAGGTACATGCCAGTTTGCTAGTTTTAGTTCCTTTTAGACCAAGGTGGAGGCATTTTTCCCAAGTTACTCTCCCTAGAAAATATGAATTTCCCATACATTTGAAATTATTTTATTCCATGTTTCACAAGCTTTTAAGGTCATGCCTGCCAATCTATGAGTAGCCATTGTTATTCTGGGTTTGTGGTGCTTCTGTGAGACAATGTCCTTATGTTTCCTAGAAACCTTTTGCCTAATAAGGCATATCACTTTAAGTTTTTCAGTGGTATTAACAAAAGAGCTGACATCTAGATCTTCAATATATCTTTGACCTTAATTGTATTTCACTCTGAGAACCCATTTTTGTTGAAAACGACTGGAAATTAGAAAGAGTAAGTTTTACTTTCCTATCACAGAGAGTCTTGAGCTCCTTCTAATTTTAAGTTTTGCTTGTGACATTTTCCAATCTCTTTTTAGTCTTCTTTTCTTCTAGTATACTTTATGAACAGTTACCAAAGCTTTATGATGTGTCAGCATTTTTCCTGGAACTGTTATCAAACAAATCCTAAAGTTCATTAGGAATATTTTTTTCCTTCCTCCAAGGTACCACAGTAGTAACATTATCATTCTTTATCGAGACATCTGTAACAATTTTCTCACCATTTTTCACACCCTGCAAATAAATTCTTCCATACTTCGTCAGATTATACTAGTGACCTGTCTTCAAGATACAAACCTCAAAGTTTTTCTCTTTTTTTCAATATTACAAATTCTTGTCTCATTTAGCTACTGTAGTGTAAAAGTCACATCACATTTCTTCTCTGTAATGTGTGTCTTTGTGTCTACATTCTTAGCTCTCAAAGTATGCTCCAATGGCTTTGGGGATCTCCAGTTCCAAAGGAGATAGTAAGGTCAAATTATTTTTACTATAATACTAAAATATTGATAGTTAAATGCGGAATGTGAGGACATAAAATGTCATTTTCTCTTTTCTCTCTCAATTCCTCAAAACCCTAGGGTTCCAGAGGTCACATGGCATGTAAGAATTCCCTTGCTGTAGCTGCATATTCATGCTTTTTCCTAAGTTTCTAGGTTAGTAGGTTTAGTCCATAGGTATGTGCATTTTCAGATGCTAACTCAGGTTTTCCTCCATATATCTATTATGCTCTTATTAACTGTGTTTAGTTATATTTGCTCTAAACTCAGTAAACATATTGTAGTCCCAGAATTAGGCATTTCAAAATTGTCACCTTTCCGTGAGAATACAATATGAAATAACTATGTGTGTTTTATCTTATATTTGGAAAAATATAATATTTATGACATTTTATGATCTAATATTTGTTATATTTCATAGTAATTTTTAAATATTTTAAGTTTCTCAAAAGCTTTAACTATGAAATATTTTAAAATATTTAACAAATATTTAATATGTATCTTATACTGATTATTTTAGAAATTAATATTATTTTAATGATATAATTTGTTTAACTTAATTTAACATACTTTAATAATATAATTTTAGAGTATAATATTCCAATTCTCTTGGTCATATCACCCTTTTCCACAGCTGAGCCCATTCACTGTTTCTGGAATAGCTTCATCCAAAGGCAACAGGTCCCTGGAGAAATATATGATGTTTCTAAATCCTGCCAGAGCTCTGAGAAAAACCATCAACCACTAGAAAAACAACTTAATTTTCATATATCTTTACCTAATGCAGCCTTAAATATCAGACTTAGAAATACTGGATATTGATAAGAGATATATTAGTGCAATGTTTTTCATGTTTTTTAGAGAAGAAAAGATGAAAGCAACTAGAAGCACTTTTTAGTTAATTGGTAAGGTTTTTGCTGGTAAAACTTTGCTTTTGCAAGTAAAACTTTAAACTTCATTTTCCATTTTCATTAAATGTTATTTATTTTTTCATATCTATTGAAAAAGTATGTTAGTACAAAAGATAGGAAGACAGGATATAGAAATGTAAAAGCTGACATGTATTATCTTCAAAATATACAATGTGTTTGGTTGATTCTCTCTGTTAAATTTAATCCTAGGATATTTGAAAAGTAGAAGACATTATTGGCTTTTTATATATGCCCATCAAAGATCTGGAGAAGAATAAATCTTTTCCTAATGGATAGCAAACTACATATACTTTTTATTTTACTACATGCCACTACAATAAACCTACTTACTATATGATTTTGCCATAAAAATCTCAAAATACTTTGGAACTCTAAATATAAAGTGATATTGAAGTGCACATTAACTCACTTTTATAAGATTTGTGACACAAAAATTACCTAAAAGATGATTCATTTCTTCAAGAAAATTATCCTAAGTTTGGGTATCAGAATTTGCTCATAAAGAACTCGCTTGTAGTTAAAAGGATGTTCATGTCAAATTTCTCTTCCAGTCGTTATTTAATATATCTTGTTTTCTCCCTCCTCACCTTTACCTTCCTAGTTCAAGTAACCCTTATTTCTCACCGACCCATTATAGAACCCTGGGCACCAATTTTCCTAAAGCTATTCTAACTCCATTCTAGTCTTCCTCTATGTACCTACCAGTGTGATATTTGTGAACTGTAATTATGAACATAATTCAGTTCATCTCAGGGTCCTCACATTCCACATTTGACTTTAAATGATTTGTATATCAATTATAATTAGATTTGTCCAAAGGCAACAATAGCAATAAGAATTTTCATATCTAAAATGACATATAATATTATTTTTCCTTACATAAAATAAATTTTGAATTGCAAGCATCAGGGTGAGTTGGTGACTCCATGGTTTCATCTATAAACCAGGCTCTTAGTTCCTGCTCTACAATCTTCACCACTGACTACCTTTTTAAAAACATTTCATATGCTCAGTGCCTGTGGCTCAAGTAGCTAAGGCACCAGCCACATACACCTGAGCTGACAGGTTCGAATCCAGCCCTTCCCACCAAACAACAATGATGGCTGCAACCAAGCTGGGTTGTTGTGATGGGTGCCTGTAGTCCCAGCTACTTGGGAGGTGGAGGCAAGAAAATTGCTTGAGCCTAGGAGTTGGAGGTTGCTGTGAGCTGTAATGCCACAGTGCTCTACCCAGGGTGACAGTTTGAGGCTCTGTCTCAAAAAAAAAAAAAAAAATTTCATAGGGTGGTGCCTGTGGTTCAAAGGAGTAGGGCGCCGCCCCGTATGCCAGTGGCAAGGAGGTGGTGGGTTCAAACCCAGCCGCAGCCAAAACCTGCAAAAAATAATAATAATAGTAATAATAAAATAAAGTAAAATAATAATAATAATGGCTGACATAGCACCAGCAACTACATCTATATTCCACACGGCTGTCTCTGCTTCAACAATTCAAATGTTAAAGAAAGTGTTCGGAACAGAACTATTTCCCAGTCAGTGAGATGCGACATGTTAATTTTTATTTAATACCCAAAGCGCGGTCTTGATTCTTAGATAATGGAATTTATCTTAACAACGTAAACATAAGAAAATAAGAAATACTACTAAAGTGTAGTCTGCCATTGTCACCATATGACAGAATCAAGGAATATTCATGATGGTAGTTGTTGCTGTGGCAGTGCATGGTGCTGGAAAATTATATTACCTTTAACTTTGGACATTAGTGATATTTTTTTCCTTGAGCACCATTCATTTTTATATTGAGCATCTCTGGATACAGCTGTTAAATATTTCCTAGGTATAGCTAAGAACATATGGCCGTGCCCTTTTGCAGACAACTAGTGCTCCTAAAGTTATAGGTATAATTAAAATCATGGAAGTAGTGCTCTGTTACCACCATACTGATTGTATTTTATTCCCAGGTTGGCAAACCATTTAATACAAAATGTACATTTCTTTGCTATTTCGGACTTCAGATGTTCAACCTAAGTAAATGTACCTTGTATTTACATAAATGCTGTCACTTACTTCACTTTTATAGATAATAAAATCTTTCATCTTATAAATTAAAGAAATCCCAAAGAATATTGTTTTAACATTACTGTATTGAGTCCTCTGGGAATTATAATAAGTTAACTGTAGCTGTTTGCTTTGAAAATTCAGTCCAAAACATTTTAAGTTCTGTAATAATTGTCGAATCACATCCTGGTATTCTCTGTTCAAGTCCATTTGACTAAAAAGTTTTAATGTTTTCTGATTTCTAACTATGTAATGTGTTTCTGAGTTACTAGTGGGCTCCTTCTGATTATATTGATAGTTACAGAATCATTTTCTCTTAATGTCACAGAATTTTTAAATTAAAAAAAATAGTTAAATTGGTCTTTCTTTGGTATGTTAGGTTTATCTTACATTGTTACCTTGGTTTACATCTTGAGTAGTTAATAGTTTAACTCATGTTTTCTCCTTCAGCCAATAACCTGATGACAGGGACATAATAGACCCATGTGAGATGAATTTTGAGGCAGTAAAATCTGTATCTCAACATCCTCTTCATAAGATTATATACCTTATTTCCTTGTTGTGATGATTCACTTCTGGTTTATTAATTTCAGTTTTATTATAGTTGTCATCATTCTACTGTGTTTTACATTGCAAAGTGCTAAACCAAAGGCAAAGTCACTAAAAGTAAAAAACTTTCTTAAGCCAAACTTTAAATTCAATACCATGCTTTAACTATTTGTCATTTCCATCTCCTTTGAGGAGTGTGAAATTACTTATATTTCTGAGATAAAATATTTGGTTACCTTTACATTGTTATGGAATAGAAATTTTTCTGAACTATGTGATGGTAGAAATAGTACAGATTTAATTTTGTAATAATATAAGAAAATGGTTCTATCTTTAAAGAACTACATCTAATAAGAGACATTGCACTACTCCAAACTGCTCACCATAGTTTCTAAACATCTGAAAATTTGTCATCTACAGTGTTAGAGGAAATGTTTCTAGAACCTCCTTGTCTGCATTTTCCTTTGTACTTTCTATTTTCTGGAGATGTGCTTGTCTGGTATCCCATTGGAAAGCAAGGGCTTTAATTACTCTGTTTCTTTGCCTATTTCTCTGTACAATGAACATGTCATGGGGAAGCCATGGAAGGAAAAAATTAAGGATGAAAAGTAGTAAGTGTTTGTCTCAACCTTTCAGTTTTTAGATGCTTTCTGACCACATGATGCCTTAGAGGCCTGAGCTTGACGAATTAGACTATTCATTAAAATGAATAAAAATATAGGAGATTTCCAGTTTCTTTGTGGCCTCTTCTACACTTCTTAAGGCAGAACTACTGGCCTTCTCCGGAAGCCATTTCTTTCTATAATCATTTCACCTCTGAATTTTGTAGATTCAATGAGTTCAACAAGGGAACTGCCCCGAGGAGGAATATGGTAAACTCATAATTTTTCTCTATTACTTTGATGGTCTTTTCTTCTGTAATCTGTCATCACTTTTTTACTTTTAAGAGTCTTTAAATTTGCCACTCCTTCTTTTTTTTTAATTTTTGAGTGTTCAAATAGTTATTTTCTCATACTTTAAAAAAATATTCAATTTTATTTTTGATAGACAAATAAAAATTGGACATATTCATGGAATACATAGTGATATTTTGATACACATAATACACAGGGATTAGATCAGGGTAATTAGCATGTCCATCACCTCAAACATTTCTCATTTCTTTGTGTTATGAACATTCAATATTCTCCCTCTAGCTATTTGAAATGATGTATATTATTAACTGTAATCATCGTACAGAGCTATAAAATCCTAGCACTTATTTCTTCTGCCTAACTATATTTTGTATCCTTTAACAAATACATCCCTATCACCTTCTACTCATTCAGTTCAACTTTTATAGCTAAAATCAGGACAGACAGGGTAGTATTTAATAAGCCTGTTTTATCTGGAAATGGAACTTCACTGTAAAGTTTTAAAAGTTAAAAAAACTGATATCATTAAAAATAATTTCAAGCAAGAAGTATCACCCAGAAATCTCTCGGATAAATATGATTGTATGAGCACTGTAAATGAATAGCCCTCCTTTAAAAAGTTTCCTAAATTCTTGTCTCTCTTCTTTGACTCCCAATTACTTATGAACATTTTGATATCTTATTTTCACCCATACAATTCTACTGAGGCATTCATGAAAAGTCTTATGTAAGTAACTTCTGCACAAAATTTTATATGACTACTTTTTTTCCCAACCAATTATCTTCTCTGGCTTCAATGCGTGCAAAGGAGCTAAGGAAATTTCACTCCAAAATAGGACTCTTTGGTATAATGGGTTCTTTTAATTATAGGCCATTAGAGATCAAAAGGCCCTTGTAGGAGCTTTCCCTCTCTCTGTATAACCACATGGACCCTTTCCTTCTCTGTTATCTATAGGGAAAGCTAATCAGGAAAGAAAATCAAGAATGCAACCTGATTTGACCCAGATTATTTAAATATAGTATCTGTCTCTCGGGTTAATTGATAAGTCAATCTGTTTCTCTCCATCTATTCATTATCCCAAGACCGATTGCTCCTCCCTAGGAACAACTTATTGCTCCTAAACAGAATCACCTATGAGCTGCATCTCTCCATTCTCTTTAAAATACATGTATAATAATATCTGGATCCCACGGGAAACTGAACAATCACTCTGTGAATCTCCCTGTGCGTACAGTGAGTAAACCTCTTCCTCTTATTGATCTTTCTTAATTTTGATCTTTCAGCAAACTTTTGGGATAAAGGGCAAATTTTCCCTTGATCTCCACTCATGACAGATGGTTTTCCAGCTGACTTTCTGGCACTATCTTTTCCCTTACTCAGAAGAATCTTCTTCTCTTCCAGCCTTCAATATGGGTCATGTTCTATTTCTTATTCTATGTTTCTATGCACTATTCCTACATGATTTTATCCCCTCCAATACTGCTTTTGTTTTGTTTTGTTTTGTTTTTTGAGATATAGTCTTGATCTATCAGACAGGGTAGAATGTAGTGTCATCATCATAGCTTACTGCAATCTCAAACTTTGTAGGGTCAAGCTATCCTCCAGCCTTGGCTCCCTAAGTAGCAGGGACAACAGGTGTGAACCACCATACCTGGCTATTTTTCCTACTTTTTGTAGAGATGGTGTCTCACTGTTGCTTAGGCTGGTCTCCAACTCCTGACCTTAATAAATCCTCCTTCATTGGCCTCCCCAAATGCTAGGATTACTGGTGTGAGTGACCCATGCCCAGCCCTATGATAATTATAAATACCATTCAATTCCTAATGACTCCAGAATCAGCCCTACAATACTGTACATTGAGGTATAATTATATATTTGATTTATTTGAAATTCAATAATAAAAAATTTGACATACCCCAATTTATGTTTATGGTCCCCTAATTTTTTTCCTGGTTTATTCTGGCTTAATAAAAGTTTCTCCTACTAGTTCTCAGATGTCCAAGACAGAAACCTAGCTGTAATTTCAAGTTTCCTTTTTCCTGACAACCCCTAACCCAAATTCAATAAATGACCTTTAGATTCTAAATCCTAAAAACATGTCAAAATGGTTTTATACTTCTGTAAAAAACCAATAATGCTTCTCTGAAGCAAGCTACCATACTATCTTTCAGGATAATTGTAACAAACTTGCAAATATGTGTCCAACTTTGGTCCTGACTTTTTCCAATTACTTCTCTCACTTAAGCCACAATAATCTTCCTCAAATGCAAATATGATCATCTACTTAAAATGATTTATTAGTTATCCATTTCCTCTATGATAAAGCAAAAATTTATAATAGTTATCACATGTATATCCATTCTATGGTGCCTGCTTACCTGTGCAGCCATATCTCTTCTCACTTAATACTACCTTTAACTTCAGTTCTTACCCATTATCTGTGTTTATTCATATTCCTAAGGCATATCAGTATAAGTTGTTACTTCCAATTCTTCATATACACTTTTTTTCTGATTCAAGAATAAGAAACTATTCCTCAGAGTTTAGATTTCAATACCAATTTCGCCATGAATATTCCATCCTTCTGGTTAGAGCTATTTTAGGGGTATTGCTTATATTACAAAGTACTCTATATACATATTACTATTGCCTCTGCTCTGAAACTTTTATACCATTTTGAAAGAAATACATTTTAGTTACTAAATGAATCTAAACTCCAACGCTATCTAGGTTAATATAAAGATGTAAAGTCTCCATCTTTTCATGGCTGAATAGTATTCTCTTTAGTAAAGTATCACAAGAATGGAAAAGCAAAGTATTGTATTGAGTATACAACATACTCAATACTAATATGATGCTAATAGTTAAACAGCTAGACATCCACGAAAGAAAAACACAATCAAATTAAAGTGAGGAGAAGGAGAAAGTGGGAGGGGAAAAGTGAAAGAGGGAAAGGGGTTGGTAAATTCTTTCCTAATGGGCACAATGTAAGGGAATACTAACTATATACCCCCTGGGTGAAGGGCTCAACTTCAACTCGGACTTTACCTAACAAATGCAGACAATGTAACCTAATCATTTGTGCCCTCATATTAATCTGAATTAAAGAAAAAAGAATCTAAACTCCATATACACAAAGATCATGCTTATACTTTTCACAGTTAATATCTTACTGCCTGGCTCGGCACCTATAGCTCAACCGGCTAAGGTGCCAGCCACATACACCTAAGGTGGTGGGTTTGAATCCCCAGCCTGGACCTGCCAAACAACAATGACGGCTGCAACCAAAAAATAGCCAGGCGTTGTGGCTGGTGCCTGTGGTCCCAGCTACTTGGGAGGCAGAGGCAGGAGACTCGCTTGAGCCCAAGAGTTGGAGATTGCTGTGAGCTGTAATGCCATGGCACTCTACCCAGGGGGATAGCTTGAGGCTCTGTCTCAAAAAAAAAAAAAATATCTTACTGCCTGACAATTATTATTCAAGTGGGCAAATTAATAAATTAACATCAAAGGGGCAATTGTCAAAGCCACAAAGAAAAGGCCAAAAAAATGCTATTCTTTCAATGCTAGCATAGTTCTTATTTGATAAATTTAAAAGATACAGTATATAGTTTAGGTTATTTTCCTCATAATAATTTACAAGCGTGTAGTATTCCATAGACGAGCCAGCAGTGTGCAAATCTAAGTAATGTCAGTCCATATGAGGAGAAAAAGATAGTTTTTCAGGAATTAAAATGTTGAAAATGATGAAAGATTTTTTAAATGTGGAGAGTTAGAATATGTTAATTATTGGATACACATTTCAGGTTGCATTAGAGTTATGTTTTCCACATTCCACTTGCCATCCAGTTGTTTACAGTACCAAGGAATAGAAAAAGAGAGAAAGAAACCCACTTTCAGTGAGAACTTGCTTTATGATGGGTATCTTCACATAAAGTAGATATATGAACTCACATAAGGACTATATTTGTTATGAGAGGTTACATAATATGGTGATTTAGAGCATATTTAAGAGATTGCTCTGATTGACAGTAGACCTTATAATTAAGACCTGTGCAACCACTCTCTGCCTCAGTTGCTTCATCTATTAAGAAGGCATGACAATATTAACTATGTCATAGGGTTGTTTTGAGGGTTAAGCAAATTGACACATTCAGAATTCTCAGAGCAGTGCTTTCCTTGGTAAACACATGTAGTATGTATGTAATAAGTAATAAATGCATAATTATTATTCTTACTCTAAAATAAGAAATATAAAATTTATAAATGTTCACTAATATTTCTAATGGTACACAGCTGATAACTTCTGGTAACTGGAGAAATTCAGCCTTAATGCTTTTCTATTTGATTCTAAAGTCCATGATCTTTTACATTCCTACTTTTCATGAGCAAATCCAGAAGGTATGTGAACAGTTAAATATCAAAAAACATTATACAAGATATAATTAACATGAAAATTCTAGGGTAGTACAATAAAACCTTATCTAAACATCTTCACCTTTAAAAATGATCAACATAGTGTCACCTTTGTTTAGCTTGTAACCTTACTCAATCATACAACCCAGATCATTATAAGGCAAATCCAAGATGTAATATTATTGTACTTCTACTCAATTCACTTTTAGAAATTCCCAGAGGGACTAACTCTTAACATGACCATGATAATATTATTCGCAGAAAACGCAAAAATGATTAATGATAATCTTCTAATACGTATCCAGTATTCAAATGTCTTGGCTAATTATATGCTCATTTTCTTCTTATTTTTCAACAATTACTTTATAAATTAGGTTTTGGATGTCAGAGCTCCTCTCCACCCAACTCTATCATTTCCCTTTGACATTCCATTCACTTCTATGACTTCAATGGCCACATGAAATCGATTTATCTTATTTCCATATTAACAGAGAAAGCATATAATATATATAAGGAATCATAAATTTTATTTTTCTTCATCCAATATTTAATTTCATAATGATACATTATTTCTAAAAGATTATTTCTTAACATACTATAGATAAAAATAGATCTTTGTTTAGACATTGATTTCCAATCTGCTCTTATGGTTATATCCGTTTTTAAACTGAATTGTGGGAATAGTATTAAAACAATACATTCAGCATCTTGCTGATTGAAATACAGCAATAACAAACAAGAGTTACTAAAATGATGTTCTGAGAGAATTTTTACCTTGGTGCAGCTTAGTGCTGCACCTAAAATGCTGTTAGATGCTCACAGTCTCATTGAAATTGTATGAAAAAATATATTAGAGGGTAATAGAGTTTCTAGAAATGTTAGAGTAAAGAAAACATTAGTCAGCTTTCATGAGGTATTCTAGGGATAAGAAAGAATAAAATAAAATAGAAATATGGATTAAATTCACAAGTGTTAAAGATAACTGAATTTATTTCTGTGCCTAGATGAAAATACCAACCTGAGACATAGAACTAGATAAGAAAGATGAAAAAAATAATCCCAGCTGTACTGTAACCATCAAAATTGAGCAGTATTCTACCTTATAATTGAGTCTCTGTGGCACAATTCTTATATCGTTCACTATGACTGTTCCAATAAGCCCCTGTTAAAGTTAACAGACTTGAACTCCACTGAAAATTCATCACCTGAAGGTAAGCATTGGCTTAGTAGAATGGAAAAATGGATTTTTTTTGTAGAAAATAGATACTCGATTCTAAAAATTACATTTAGTCAAGGTTTTTAATGTCAATACATAGTCCAGGATGTGTTTTAAAGAAAAATAGTGTGTTAATATACGTATACGGTAAAATTTTAAAAGAGAAATACTTCAACAATCCATAAATCCTTTTGCAGGCTACATTATAATAAACAAATCACAAAACATAAACAAATGTAAAGGAGTGAGTTTGAAACAAATGAAATTTACATGTATTTTTATACGATCAGTAGAATTGAGTGGTTACACGGTTAAAGTTTTATGTCTTTGATTAGAATACTACTCCAAAGACACAGTAAAATAATGTAAATTTGTTACATTTTCCATCAGAAAGTATTCATGTGAATTTTATTAATTGAAATTTCAATGTAGAGTAATAGAATTTAGAAACATAATAAAGATAGACATGAATTAACTATTACGTGAATACAGATTAAAATTTCCAGTTAACCTAATAGACAGTTACATTATTAGCTGTTTTTTATGCAATTTTCATTTTGTAAATAACATTGAAAATGATGGCGATTGAGTTGCTCTCAAATTCTGCATTCTGCAGTTCAGACCGATATTACACATATGCATGCACACACGCAGACACACACACACGTACACTCACCATATACTGTACATAATTCATTAGATTATGTAGATTGAGGGATTTTAAAGATGATAAATTTATATTGCTATCATCATTCATTTACATAATATTCCCTCATATAAAGACTGTGCTTAAAATTGGAGAAAGCTAAATGTTAGAATGAAATCTCCTGGAAAATAAAAGTTTTAATCCTACCTAAATATCACCCAAATACCCTCTTTCTCTTTGACCACATTCATTTCAAGTACAAGGAGATTATGGGAACTATTACCAGAAAGTAGAATTTAAAGGAGGACAACCTGATAAGGTAAAATAACAACAACAAAAAAAATAGATGAGATCAAACTAATGAGAGGATAATAAAGAGACGAAAGATGACAGAGTATTTTTTTTCTTCCTGAGAATAATACAGCGTTCCCTCACTCAGGGCTGGTCAAGTACCCCATGTTTTCTATATCTTGGCTCAGAAACCAATCTCATCACAGACCACATATGTGGGTCCTTTGCAAGCCACATTTTCCCAACAAACACACTCAGAAAAAGCAGCCTGACCAGTACCTCATCTGGGCTGTCTCTCTCAGAACACAAACTTCTCTAATTCTCCCAAAGCAGACAAGAGCTTGCCTGGAACAAAGACTGCAAGGACTGTATTCCCTGCACTCTGGCAATTTTGAAATTAACTTCTGCCCAAGACCCTGGTGCCAAAAGGTTGTGACATATTTCAGATGTACATACCTTCTCCCCCAAGCCACCTGTCCTTAGGGAAAGAAAAACAATATGTAAACCCCTCAAGAGAAGGCGCTGGTGGGCTTCCCACTAGGGTTCTCCCCTGCACTGTAGGAGGTTCTGTTCTCCACTTTTACTTATCTATCTCTTTATCTCTCAATAGAATCTTTTTGTTTACTTGGTGATGTGTGAATTCATTCTTCAAATGTCTGGGACCAAGGACCTGACAGAGAGAAATTCCAATTACAAGAAGAGAAATAAAAATTCTTAAGTGAAATTAAATGAATGCCCTGTCTTACTAATCTATAGCAGTAGCAATACCATGCATTTAATAGTTATCTGTGCATTCATGCAATGCAACAGCTAGTTGTGGAACTAAGATAAGGTAACTTTTAATCTGTCTTAGACCCTGGAGTAAAGAAAGTTAGTGATACTATCTAGATAATGCATCTGGCTGATAAATGCTCCTCAGTCTCAATTCCTAAGGTTCAAAAAAGGGTTATTTGTCTTGAAGGTCAAAATATTAGTTCTAATACTCTATCCAGAAATATCCAATCTCATTTCTGGTTCAAGATGGTTAACTAGAGATATCAGACACGTTCCCTCCTAGAAAAAAGAATGAAAATTATGAGTAGAGAATTGCACTTAGACTAGAATATTAAGAAGAGAACCCTGGAGTCCAGTGGTGGAAATCATGGGAAACACTTGAGGCACAGAAGCAGAGGGAAGTCAGAAGCCAACTCAGCAAAGATCAGCAAGATGCCAGAGGGACTTGGTACTGTGGGGAAAGGTTAAATGAAAAAAACTTTGGGGATTCGCATTTATTTTCTTTCTTTTTTTTTTTTTTATTAAATCATAGCTATGTACATTAATGCAATCATGGGGTACAATGTGCTGGTTTTACACAAAAACTGAAATACTTTCATCAAACTGGTCAACGTAGCCTTCACAGCATTTTCTTAGTTATTATGTTAAGACATTTATATTCTATACTTAGTAAATTTCACATATACCCTTGTAAGATGTACTGTAGGTGTGGTCCCACCAATTACTCTCTCTTCACTCATTCTTCCCCTCCCCTCCCTCCCTCTTTCCTTTCCCTTTCTTCTTAAGCTATAATTGGGTTATAGCTTTCATAAGAAAGGTACAAATTGGTTTCATAGTAAGACTGAGTACTTTGGATACTTTTTCTTCCATTCTGGAGATGCTTTGCTAAAAAGAATATGTTTGAGGTCCACCCATGTAAACATGTAAGAGGTAAAGTCTCCATCTTTCTTTAAGGCTGTGTAAGATTCCATTGTGTGCATATACCACAATTTATTGATCCATTCATGGGTTGCTGCCATATGATCCTATAATTCATCTACTAGGTATATATCCAGAAAACCGAAAATCACACTATAACAAAGATATATGTACCAGAATGTGTATTGCAGCCCAATTCATAATTGCTAAATCATGGAAGAAGCCCAAGTGCCCATTGACCTATGAAAGGGATTCGTGTTTCTGCTCAGACTGCTGAAATCCCAACATTAGCTCGTCTATCCACATGAACTCTGGCACCAGCATGCAGTCAGCATGCAGTCTGAATGCCCTCAAAGAACACTGCACTAGACTGGGAACTTAGCTGCAGTGTGTGACATTGTGAGAACATGCCATCTGGAGTCTGCATTCTGCCACAGGAACCACAGTTCCTATAGCTTCAAATGCCAAAACTCCCCCTGAAATCTTCCAGTGTCCACCTGAAAGACTGCAATGGCACAGCTCTGGCTAGACCCATAGCTTTTCAGCACTCTCGCCCACAGGGATTAATACTCCCCAGGGGAAGGAAGGTATAGCACAGAAAAAGGAGGCCATGACAACAAAAGAAACCAAAGTGTTCACTTTCTAGAGCCTGAGAGCTCCCTGCCTGGAGCTGTCAAAAGTGAGCCTGCCCTCAGCAACACAAACTCTGCTATGCCTCTTCATCGGGGAGTGAAATGTCTTCCCACCAGTGATGCAGCCCCTGTTCTCCAGATCACAGGTAGAGAAAAGGACTCCTTCTTCTGCTTTACATGCCACTGTAGTCCCAGCCACTCCTGCTGTTCCCAGGAGAGGCCAAGACAGTCAAACTGGAGGGCTCTCTAATAGGGGCTGTGAGTAGTCACCTGACTCCTTTAGGACCTCTGATCCCAGACCTGTAGGAGAAAAATAGGGCCCTTTATCCCCTGAAAGGCTTTGACTGATACAAATAGTAGGAGAGCCTGAGAACTTAGTGTCTGGGGATGTCACCCCACAATGAAGCCACTGCCAACTCTCAGCACCTCTGGGGACCTTGAGGGCTGTTTTGCTACTGCTACTGAAATTCACTCACCCACTTAGACCACTGCTGCTACTTCTGGCACTCAAGTAAAAACTTCCACCTCCACCGAGGAAGGAGGGGTCAGCAATCCTCTCCCTGAGGTGACTGTCTCTTTGGGGAGGATCCAGCACACCATGGGATCAAGACTCTGGTGCAACTACGCCTCCCCTCAAGAGGATTTTAGTCACAACTCACAGCCTGTCTGGAAACCCTGTACACAGAGAACTAAACTATCTTCACCATATTCTCTGCTGCTTAGCCAGGGCAGAAGCTGGAAATCTGGGCCCTTTTGTGCTCCTGAAGGACAGAGACTGCTCTCACTGCTGAGGTAGGGAGGTGTGAGCAGTCTCCACTGATCTCCTTAAAGGAGGCCCACCTCCCCCATCTCATGCTCACAGTGCATCTGCTCTTCTCTGGCCTGAACATTCTTCAAGACCAGGAAATCACCCCACCCCTCACTATCGCAGCCAGTGTTTGAACTCAGGGAAACTTGAGGCAACTTTGTCAGCCCTGTACCAGGCTGGTTCAGCCAAGAATTAAGCATGAAATGCTTGGGAGTGGGGATAGGATTACTTAAATTAAGTCTACACCACTGGTCCCTGAACACCCTCCCAGGGTTCTGAGGTCTAACTAGCCCAACTTGCCAGCAACTCCAAAGTGTATACTAATCTAAATGAGGCAGATGGTGTATTCCTCTTCCTGTCTGCACTGAACAGTAGAGTTCTCAGCAGAGGAGAATGAGTGAACCAGAAAGCTATCTATTTGAGCTGAGGAAAGAGATTCCAGGTAAGAAGTTTTCAGGTAAGAACTCTGGCATCATAAAACAAGACAGAACAAAGTGGGAAGCATTGACACCTCCAAAGGGTCATATGAGCACTTCAGCAATGGCCTCTAATCAAAAGGAAATTCTGAAAGTGTCAGCTCCGGAATTCAGAATGTGGAATGCAGGTAAGTCCAACAGGTAATCCATGAGGACTGAAATTTGAAAACCAATGCAAGGAAACCAACTATAAAATCTAAATAAGTTAGATAAATTTTTAGAAACATACAACCTCCCAAGCTTGTGTCATGAAGAAATAGAAGTCCTGGAAATGGTCATGAATAAGGAGATTGAATCAGCAACAATCACTTTCACTTTTTAATGTTGGGAATAAGCCCAACATTAGGTGGATTCACAAATTTACCACCATCTGCAAAGAACTTACACCTATCTTACTGAGACTGTTCCATAAGACTGAGAAGGAGAGATTTCTCCTAAACTCATTCTATCAAGCCAATATCATTATTATATCAAAGCCAGGAAAAGTCACAATAAAAAAAAGAAAATGGCAAACCAATATTCTTCATGAGCATAGATGCAAAAATCCTCAAGAAAATATTAGGAAAACAAATCCACCAGCATATCAAAAAGTAATTCACTGTAATAAGTAGGTTTCATCCCAGAGATGGAGAGATGCCTTGACATTCACAAATAAATATGATTTATCACATATACGGAATTAAAAACGAAACTCATATGATCATCTCAATACAGGCAGAAAAAGTGTACAATAAGTTCTAGCACCCCTTCTACATATAAACCTTTAAAAACTGAGGCATCAAGGAGAGACATCTTAAAATAATATAAGCCACATATGACTAACAGGCAGCTGACATCACACTGAATGGCACAAAGTTGGAATCATTCCCATAAGAACTGGAAAAAGACAAGGATGCCCAGTATCTATCTCTACTTCTATTCAACTTAGCTCTGAAAATTTTAGTG
The DNA here is from genome assembly GCA_963575145.1 of Galago senegalensis. Classification (NCBI taxonomy): domain Eukaryota; kingdom Metazoa; phylum Chordata; class Mammalia; order Primates; family Galagidae; genus Galago; species Galago senegalensis. The sequence goes on from CAUYTI010067575.1 coordinate 94,906, forward strand.
CAATCAGGCAAGTGAAGGAAATAAAGGGCATCAAAATTAGAAAAGAGGAGCTCAAACTACCCTACTTTTCTGATATTATCGTATATGCAGAAAACCCTAAGGACTCCTAACATAAATAAATAAATTAAGTAAAACTTCCATTTACAAAATTGATGTACCCAAACTAATAGTGCTTCTATATACTAATACAAGCCAGACTGAGAACAATAGCAAGAACTCAATAATCATTTACAATAGCTGCAAAAATCCCCATAAAACATCTAGGAATAAACTAAGGAAGTAACAGTTCTCCAAAAGGAGAACTACAAAAGACTGATCAAATCAATTATATATGACACAAATAAACAGAAAAACCTCCCATGCTCATGCATTAGAAGAATTAATATTATTAAATAAATTGTCCTTATTGCCTAAAGTGACTTATAGAATCAATGCACTTCCCATCAAAATTCCAAGATCATTTTTCACAGAATTAGAAAAGCAATCCTAAATTTCAAACAGAATCCATTTGGAATCCAAACAGATTCAATGGAATCAAAGATTACAAAAAGCTGAAGCAATCCTAAGAATAAGAGGACAAATCTAGAGTTATCACATTACCAAACTTCAAATTATACTACAAAACTATAGTAGGCTAAAAGTATGGTACTTGTATAAAAGTAGAGACATAGACCAATATAACAGAATAGAGAACACAGAAATAAAACCATATATACCTACCTCTGACCAATATCAGACAACAATATACATTGCCATAGAAGGCTCTGGGCAAAAAACAATGCCGAGAAAATTGGATGGCAAAATGCAGAAGAATGAGACTGGATCCTCATCTCTCAGGATAAAAAAAATTTACTCAAGATGAATTAAAGACTTAAACGCAAGACTTGAAACCATAAGCCGGCCTAGGTGAAAAATTCATGACTAACACCCCAAAAGCAAATATAACAAAAGTAAAAGTTTTTTAAATGGGACTTAAGACTAAATGTTTCTACACAGGAAAGGAAATCGTCAATAAACGGACTACCTACAGTATTGGAGAAAATACTCATAATCTACACATCCAACAAAGGACTAATAAATTACAAATAACTCAAACATAATATCAAGGAAAAACCAAGAATGCCATTAAAGGGTGGGCAAATACATGAGGAGACATTTTTCAAGAGAAAATACACAAATGGTAAATAAAATAAATAAAATAAAATGTGCTCATTTTATTTATTTTTTGCAAATCTGGGTTTGAAATGCAAACTCAACCCCCACCTTACCCCCATAAGGATAGCCATTATTAAAAAGTCAAAAAATAATAAATATTGGTGTGGATACAGGAAAAAAAAAGGAATGATTAAACACCATTGGTGGGAATGGAAATCAGGACAACTTCTCCTGAAAACAGTATGGAGATTTCTCTAAGAATTAGAAGCAGAACTATCATTCAATCCAGAAATCCCACTTTGGGGTATATACACAAGGAACAAGATGTCATTATATCTAAAAGATAGATGCACTTGAGTACTCGAATGTTCATTGAGGCACAATTCACAACTGCAAAGCTATGGAATCAACCTAAAGACCCATCAAATGATGAGTGGATAAGGAAATGTGAGATACACACACACACACAATGGAATAATATTCAGCAATGAAAAAAATGAAGTAACATATTTTACAGTAATTTGAATTGAATTGGAGATCATTATCCTAAGTGAAGCATCTCAGGAATAGAAAAATAAATACCACATTTACTTGATTATAAATGAGAACTAAATGATGGGTATACATTTTCATATAGAGTAGTATAATAAACTCTTAGAAACTTAGGAAGGGTGAGGGTGGATATACCTATTGGGTACAATGTATACCATTCAAGTGACAAATATTCTAAAAGCCCTGACATTACTAATATACAGTTCATCCATGTGACCCCAAATCACTTGCACCCCATAAATCTACTGAAATTAAAAAGAAAGAAATATCCATTTTCTAAGGAAGTAAATAAATAAACTAACCAAGAATATATACATATATATGAAAGAAAATCAATATATGGATATATATTGGTAAATATATATATATAATATGGTAAAAATGTTCACTTAAAAAATAAATAAATAAAAATAAAATTATTCATTATTACCTCAATATTTATTTGTCACATGGAACCAATATTTTATTGGTGAATCAATAATTTATTGGGGAATATTATTAAAATAAAATGCAATTTCTATGTATTCTAGTATTTATCTATGCCTAGTGTTTCATATGTGCTCTCTCTACTGTAATATTTAAATGAAGCTAAAATGGTCATTAGAATATTATTGGTGAGAATGAACTCACAGCCCAGGGAATCAGAAGATGATCAAAAAAATTGGTATAATAAGACTAAAAATAAGGAACCAAGTATGTATGTAGAGAAACATGGTTTATAATTCTTTAATTTTTTTAAATTCTGAACTACCAGATTTCATATAAAACTCACTTATTAATGTTACTTTATTATATATGTACATATATATTATACATTTGCCTTCAATATTCCTTGGGCCATATTCTGTCTTAGCATTTTCCCACTTTTTACATGTGTGATCTGGGTCCATTGTAAGAGAAGGAAAGGAGGTGGGAAGGAGGGAGGGAAAAAGAGAGACAGAGACTAACAGAGGATATGCACATGTAAGAATCTACTAGTAATGTTTATGAGACAAAGCTAGTTCTGAGTTGGAAGAGCCTAATTTCTCAATCAGGATATGTTAGGAAGCTGTTTGGGGTGGGGCGGGGGGCAAATTAACTCTCCAAAATAAAAGCCACAGATTTGGCAGAATTTGTTGCTAAAACTGCATTTTCCATGGAACTATACAGATAGGTCTTGAAGAAGTTTCAGAAGCCTAAACCTAGTGTGGCAAAGCAGATCTTTGTCGGTTCATTATGACTTTTCAAAAACAAAACATACTGTTGCATTGCATTTTTATTACAGAACTTTGCTTAATAAATCACCAAGAAATTTTCTTATGTTCTCTATACTTTCCTGTAGAAAAAGTAGTAAACTTGGATTGGTGAAAGAACAGTTTAAAGAATACTATAATCTAAAATTATACAAGGAAGATATAGCCATAGGAAAGTTCTATATACCGTCATGAAGTATAAAAGAAGAAAAAGAAAGAAAGAATTAAATAGTGGCCGATGGGGGGGTTGAAATAGGCCAATCGGCTGCTTAAATTGTCTCTGTATATGAGTGGACAGGAGTTAAATTGTTAGATTTCTATTTAAATTCCAAAGAAATGCTTTTAAACAAAGTGATTAAATATATCAGGGTAAGGCTAAAATGTTAGAAGTGGAGATAGAGGCAGATTGAAGTGTAAATTATTTTCAAGCCTTAACAGTGGAATCAGCAGCAATGGCAAAAGAAAGCTGTAACAGAAATTAAGTGCTCAAATGGGTTCTAATTTAGTGAAAATGTTCTCTAATTTTGCAAATGTAAGAATCCTTCATTTGCTGGATTATACTTTCATAGCATGCTTGCATAACACAAGCTTGCACATCAACTCTCTTGCAAGTTATATTTATGGATCGATTCAAATGTGTAGCCCTAAATGTCAATAGATATTGAACATTCACCAAACATATGAAAAAAATCTATCACCATAAAATAGAAGAATAAAAATGTACGAAGAGAAAATCTGCTATCGAAGAAAATAGAAATAATTAAGAAAACAGAATAAGTTAAGAAATTTGGAAAAAATCAAGTTTATATACTCAGAGAGTTTGGAGAGGATATAGACTCTATAAAAACATAGAATGCTGAGCGTGAAGAAAAGTCTTTAATAGCATAGCAAGCCTCTACTGCCAAAAGTTTTCTTAAAATTAAAAAAAGTATATTATGCTAGATAAATTGAATAGAGATATAATGATCTCTAAATTATTCATTTAAAAGATAATATTTGGAACAATCTCAGAATATATAGAAGAAATTTATTTGTTATTTGACCAAATAATTGCTCGATTAGGAATGGCACCTTTAAAAATCCTTTTCTATGGGTGTACAAATACTTGAAAAAGAACAGAATTTATAGCATTGTCAAAAATAATGAAGGATTTGACAACAAATCTCCCTCAAGAGGGGAATAGACTAATACATTATGTAATAAAAAACATAAAAAAAGTGGGTCACTAAATTTCTCCAGGGATATTATGAAACCAGAATATATTGACCAACAAAATCTGTGACATTTTTAATGAAAAAGGTAAGTTAAAGAACATTTTTGAAACATTGTAAAACAATATAATGATAAAATATATTATGGATAGAAAAATAGCAAATGTGAGCAAATATAAATCCAATTATTCTTCTCTAGAGGGTAACAGAGGGATTCTTCTCTCTGATGAGAGTTATCTCCCACAAGAAGAAATTTTTACTTTGACCGCATGTTAAATTTACATTTTGACAAATTGCATCTTTCATTCTGTAATTAAGCATGCAATATGAAGTTATTTTCAAACATATGAAGTTGTGAAACGTGAGCTAAATTATAAAATAAAATGAATGTCTTCTAACATCTTGATTTAATAGGTTATAGTGGGTGATTGTGACGATGTGAGAAGGAATGAAATAACTTTATCAGATTTCAAAGTTACTTTTTGAGATAGATCATCCTCTTGTTGCGTTTTCTCTATTTTCCAACATCTTCATAGTACAGGCTTCAGATTTTTCTTCTTCTGACGCGAGCCTGTGTCCTGGCTGCAGTCATAACATTCCTGCTTCAAACGTGGAAGCAGAGAACTGAGTCTCAGAGGTAGAAGCTGGACAGCAAGTCCAGCCAAAATGTGTGCATGGGATTCTGGACGTTCACATAAAGAGATGTCCAAGAAGTAAAAAGACGCTTGACTTCTTTTCTCAAGTCAATGAAAAAGGTTCCAGTTTTTGAATCAGGGCAGGCTCTTTGACAGCAGCTTGACATTTTTTAATTTTGTGAGACATAATGGCTTTAGGTAAAAACTAATTATGTTTAAGAAACCCAATTGTTAGTTCTGCTCTTTTTTTAGTTTTTCTGGAATAAGATATTCTTTATAATCAGTCTATTCAACATTTTTGCATTCATATTTTGAAAAAATTAATACAATATAAAAAATAGAATATAATCTGTATATTTCTTGCAGCCTCAGATTGTTAAAGCCGATCTTTCTATCTTTGGCTGAGGAATAAATGCTTACCTCGTCTTTCTTAATTTGATTAGTTTTTCTTACAAAGTTACTCTTATTAATAGCATTCTTAAATACTATTTGGAACAATCTCAGTTAAGAGTATTACACTCTCTTCCAAGTCACTGCCTATAATTGTATGACATATTTAGTAGCAAATCAACAGTTTAGAATAGTTTCATTTATTCTGAGATTAATAAAAACACTCTTAAATAATGTTTGTATGTTATCTTCAAAATAACCTATGAAAGACCTTAAGATTACATTTTAATTTGCATTTGGTGTATATGATCTATACCAGTGGTTCTCAACCTTTCATTGTGTACAGCAACCATAATTTTATGGTTGGGGATCACCACAACGTGAGGAACTGTATTCAAGGGTTGCAGCATTAGGAAGGTTGAAAACCCCTGATCTATACAATGTGAATGTAAATTAGAGATAAAATTCTAACTTCCTCCTTGCCAACTGAACAGATCTCTTCTTGGCCCAGGGGACCTCAAAAAAACCTATAACCTTGAACTTTGACCATAAAGGGTAGGAAAGTCAGTCATGTCTTATAAATCTTGGAGTTTAGTTACAATAATTTACCAGCATTGATGCTTGCTAATACAAAGATAGTAAGGCTGACAAAACGTAACCTAAGTTCATGCAAGACAAAGGTTAAATTGCACCTGTAGGCCATTAATTTACTTAAAAGATCATTTGAGTCTATATATTGTGGCTTGTCTCTGATTAAGAAACTTCTTTCTCTTAATGAAACACTCCAACCTTTTAGTCAGAGCTTTATTTTTTTAACCAACCAAATCAAAGAAGCTTTGAACCAATTCTTCAAGATGTCCTCCCTTTTCTGGCTGAACCAATATACATTTTCCTTGTGTTGACTTATGCTTACAAGTGATTCCTGACTCCATGAATGCAGAAAACAAAACTGCACCCCAGCCACGTGGAGGCCGTTTCCTTAAGGCCTGTGAGACCATGCTCTCTGTGTCATGGCCGCACAGATTTAGCTCAGAATAAAACTCTTTAAATTATTTTACACAGTTCGCATTATTTTCTCCAGTAGCATGATGTGGCCATTGTGAACATTTCCTTCCTCAACTTAAATTTTTTTTGTTTGTTTTTAGGTTTGAGACATGTTTATTTTAAGCTTGAGACACTTACTTTTTTAGGATCCCAGAAGAATGATTCTCCTACTTAAAAAGTGAACACTACACATAGGACGTTCTACAAAATTAACATCACCAATGACCTTGAAAGTAACTTAAGGATGAACAGGACAACATTAAATAAGCGTTTATGTTAGTTGTGGATGAGGAAAACAACATTGAATGTTCACAGTGAGAAAATTTATTTCACTTGATAAAAAATTTTAGATTTGAGGCTTCACTGAGCAAGAGGAAAACTATAAATTTCAGACCTCACTGAAAGTAAGAAATCTAATAGGGTATTCTCTATCATAAGGATGGGATTAGAGAAGTCTTTACTATCAGTACAAAGGTGACTAAAAATAGAGCTGTGATCATTAGTGGACTGTGAGAAAATTCATATCTATAATTTAGCAGTGAGTGAACAGATGGAGAAATTTGCTTTACGTACCCAGCCTGATTGTGTGCTTTTTGATTGCTTGGTATATTACTGCTAAAAATTTAGTTTAAAATGGTTCCAAAATAGCACATCCTCAAAGGAAATTATGAGAAATGAAAGCAAACTTTTCTCAAGAAGCAATCTTTATTTCATGTATTATAGAGTTTTATGAATACAATTCCCAAGAAGTTAGCAGTCCACAAAGAAAAAAAGAGAATAATATAAAGAGGAACAAGGTATTGTGATCTAGAGCCAAGAGAAACATCAAACAAAGAAAACAGACTTAAATTTATTTCTGGTTACGTATGAAATTAGCAGAAAGATTAAAAATAACTTATATATAAAGTGTTTAGGAGAATAACCATGCTCAACAATATTTACAAGGAAGAAAAATCTATACATAATGACAAGCACAATTGGCAAAAAAAAAAACTAACAAAAATACAAGAAGAAATGAAAAAATATATTAATTGACATAAAAAGTCTTAGAGTGCTACAACAGAAGGAGGGAAAGAAATTGAGAATGAAACAAATGTAATTGAAAATAGAGTGTCTTCAGAATTCAGGAATTATATCAAATAACAGATCTGTTAAGCTCAACACATCATGGCAAGATAAATTTTGGAAAAAAGAAAAATCCACACTACACCTAATAAACGTGAAGGAGCCCAGGGGAAATTTGCTGCTTTGCTCTCTAAAGATTCCCTGGAAAATCAACCCCTAAAAGCCAGATTATCGCAGAAAAGGCATATAAATTTGTCAATGTATGCACAGTAGAGAAATGCAGAGTGTTTATTGTACCCACTCAGTGGAGAACAGAAGTGTACACACCGTCTCAAGATTACAAAAGAACAGAGGCTTAGATTTTGGCAATATAGTTTAAGGGAAGCAAAGGAAGCCTGGCTAACAAAGGCGGTCTTCTTATATCAGTGAACCTCACGTGGGGGGGGGCGCTCTCAGAGAGAATAGATGGTAAATGTTTCTTTTAGACCTTTAAAAGTGCCAAACTTTCAATCTTTCCTATATCCGGAAAAGGAAGGCCTACAAAAATTAACCTGTTGTATCAATGGAGATTCTCTGCAGATGTAAATCCCCTACATGAAAGACAGCTTTGCAGACTCACTTGTGTTTGCTGGTTCTCGGAATAGCCATCTCAAAATGTGTCAAAGAATTATATTTTAGAGTAAATTATTTTGACTTCCTTCACTGGCATTTCTAACAAAGTGTTGCTGGTGCTGCTGGAGGTGACATTTTAAGAATCACTGGCATAGAGATACTACAGCACATAAAAGGCAAAAGAGAAAAATCTAAAAAATCTACAAGAAAAGAAGATAGATTAGCCACAATAGAGCAACAATTGGACCAAAAGCTCATTTTCCATTAGTGATAATGAAAGCTTGAACACGGTTGTATCAATTTTTGTAAGTGCTGAATATAAATAAATGTCAAATCTATGATTTTATAGAGAGAGAGTGATATTTCTAGGATGATCTTTTCTAAAAGGAATTCATTTCAGACAACAAAAAAATGAGAATAAATTTTTATTAAAGGAAAATCTAAATTAAATGCTTCATGTAGACAAAAATAATTTCAGAAAAAAAAAAGATGAGAAGTACAACTGGAAAGAAAAAACCAAGGGAATGCGAAATGGATGGGCGAAGCCAAATGAACATTGCCTAAATAAAATGGTAATAATAAATTTCTTGAAGAACTTAAAATTAAACAACATAAAGTTCAAGCACACAATGAAGGCATATATGTCAGAAAAGTGATAAATTCAGATATTGCCCTTGTGTTGTTCATAAGAAGGATAATCATTTATATTGTACTGCAATTAGCTGATTATACTTGCTGTAATTACCAAGGTATCTACGAAAGAAATTGAAATAGAGAACATAACTTTTAAAAGGGTACTGGGAATAATTGAATAATTAAAATATACAATTTATCAAAATGAGTGCAAGAGAGAGAAACATAGGTACAAAACAGGAAGACAAATAGGTAATGTAGAATAATATACAAATTAAACAAATGAGTGTATTAATAATTCCAATAACTATAATTGTACCAATTGCTCTAGCAGAGGACAATTTAGTAGACTGAATTACAAATACAACTATTTATAAAAAGGTACAAATAAAACATAGGTGTACACAGAATTTCAATTCAAAGCAATGGATCAAATTGCTCCAAGAAAATTCTAATGAAAAGAAGACCAGTATAATCATAGGTAGACCTAACTAAAATAGACCTCTCAGTATAAAATATTGCTAGGAAAAAGGTAATAATATAATACTCCATTAACTAAATGAAAAGGAATTTTAAGTGTATAATGTCATTTCAAAATATACACAAATCTTGACAGAATTACTAAGTGAAATATAAAATTCTATCTTCGGAGTGGAAAGTGTTAACATCACTCACTTCCAGTAACATAGCAAAAGGACATGAAATGTCAGTAAAGTAAGAGTGATCTGCCTAACAGGAAAGAGGAATAACACATTTGTTTCAATTGCCTGTGTACTCTCCAAATAGCAGAATCAATACAGTGTTCATGTATGCATGAAGAATTTCCCAAAATTCACCAATAATAGAATATAAATTTTGACCAAACAAATGTCAATGTATATAAATAAAAACTAACATTATTTTAACAATAATAAAATTTGCTAGCAATTAATTGCAAAATGTTGACTGGAAAACTGTTTGAATATTAATAATGCATCTTAGAAAAAATCATAGTTAGAAAATGTTTTGAACTTAACAAAAATCAGAGTACTACAAGTCAAATACGCGTAGGATGAAGTTAAGAGTACCTAGGAGAAAAGTAAGTCTTTTCCCCTTACTAAAGGGAGCAGTCCCTTTTAGTAGCACTCTCCACCCTGCTGCTTTTCAGTTGTGACCATCAGATCAACAAAACTTTCCTAAAGTTTACTGATCTAGGCAGTGACTATGACAAAGATTACCTTTCCCCTCCATTTGCCTAAATTTAGGTTTCTTCCTGACCTTAGGACTCTAACCTCCTTTCTTAAAGCATTTACTTTAGAAAATGTGTAATTGCAAATTCTCTCTTCCCTTTGAAATGTAAATTTCCTACAATCTAAGGACCTGGGAGCCATCCCTTTGAAATACAATCATCAAGGAAGATAGTGCCCCTGTATCTTGGTCTCTGTGGGAGGGTAAGAGCCTAACTTTGAAAAGGAACAATTAGCAAACACAGATGGGCTAATCCCATTGACCAACCTCACTCCAAATGTCCTCCAGTACTTTGCCATGAGCTAATCCAGCATTTAAATATCCTTCTTCTTCTTCTTCTCTTTTTTTGTTTCTCCCAAGGGAAATTTAGTTCAATGTCTCTTCCTTACTTTCAATAGTTTAGAATAAAAGTCTCAAAGAATCTTCCTTTCTTGTTTCCCTTTCAGTATAATTTTTCTTTGACAGCAGCAGCAGCAATTTCCTGATATTCTGAACCACAGTTGAAGCGATGGGTTTCCTCAACTATTGCTTCTCTAGCCCATTAGACAGCATTGCAGGAGTCAAATCTCCTACTTGAAATCTACTCATTCTATAAACATCTACAATGTTGTTTTCTTTCTGAACCCCAATAGAAGTCTTTACAGAAAATATTATAAAAATTGATGGAAAGACATTAAAAATAACCAAATGACAAAGAGATACTCAATATTTTCTCAGGAATACATAAGTACAGTAAAAATCCACTTAGCCAGACAAATATAAAAGCCTGAAAATACCAACTGGTGCCACAAGTAATCTACACCCTGATTGGGAGTACAAATTGGTACCATTTGAGAAAATGTGTTAACGATAATCTATTAAAATGTATATGCTCATTTTGTATGCTTCTGCAGTTAACAGAGAAAAAATATGTACATATACTTCATGAGACAAGTGGTAAAATCCCATAGCAGATTGTTCATAATAGTCAAATATGGAAATGATATTAATTACCATCAACAGTGAAGTTATTCAATCAAAAATGGAAATTCAGTGAGCTGAAATAGTCAAAGTTTACAAATAAGATGAAACTTGAAATTTGAAGAATGTGGCTGATGAGATTACCATAGATGGAGAATATTAGAGCAGAGAGGACACATATCCTCTTGAGAAAATTGGGACAGAATATTATCATTTTGCAGTAACACTTGTATTAAGATATTTATGAAAGAACAACAATTATGTTAAATTGTTCTTAAGAATGTAATTATACAAGTTAAATTTTATTGAACATAAATGTTTTATTTTATGTATGTTGTGTATTTGTAAGTAAGTGTTTGAGGGCAGAAAAAGCACTTGTTGTACCTATGACTTATTCACAGCTAACAAAAACATCCTTTGAATTTGAATAAAAAGGAGGAAGTCAAGATCTTCCAAAGAGATCAACTTACAATCTTTAAATAAAACCTACTTTACCCTTAAAATATACGTGTGTGTGTGTATATATATATATATATATATATATACTATATATTTTACTAGGGAAAAATGTTTAGAGACCAGTGTGAGGATTACTAAATATAACTGCAAATTCTTGAGCTGGTGAAATATTGAGAGATTGAATTAGGTTTTTTATTTATTTTTTTTAAATTTCAGGTTAATGAGAGGGTACAACAACCAGGTAACAATGTTAGAATTTGTTAGGTAGACTGTATCTTTTAGTAGTGTCCTGCACTCAGAAGACCATATACCCCTACATTGTGCCCATTAAGTGGGAGCACACCAATCCCCCTACTCCCCTTCCCTCCTCCCACCAACTTGAATTGAATTGTGTTTTACTAAATTAGGTTTTTCTACCTTTATTTTCACATGTCACTGTAAAAATCAGCATATTCAAATTCCCAACAAAATCACTGATGTAAAACCAATTATTCCTCGATATGTTAAGACATAAAAGACCCTCAGTATTGTAGGCTCTTTTCTTAGTCTTAAATTAGTACATGGATAAAGACGCTCAAATTAGGAAAGAAGAATATAACGCCAAAGACAATTTCTAGTAAAAATGAATGAGAGTCATCTTTCTTCCTTAAACTGCTAATAAATTCATGTTCTTATCTCTTTTGTTAACCTTTCCCAGTTCTCATCCCTGTCACACTGGAGTCTAAGGAATAACATTTATCCCCTGAATGTTTACTCTTTACTTTCTCTTAACACTGAGTATTTTATCATTAGAAATGTGCCATACACTTTAAGATAAAAATATTGACATATCTGACCAGCAGCAAATCCTAAAACTATTTTTTGGCATCCAACAGGAGTCAACGTTATACAAAATTTGATTTTCTTTATTTTAACATATATTCAAATTCATTTTGGGTCCATAATGATCAAATAATGAATTCCTTCTTACATAGAGCATTAATCTACACAATTGAAATGTCAGCTGTTATTGCATAGTTTGCTTTGAATTGCTTATTAAATGCTAATCTCCATAAGCAAATACATAATAATCCTTTATTCAATAAGCAGGTGTTTATTAGCACTTTCATGTGCATGCCAGTTTATGAGTCTTTCACAAGAGGCATAAAGATGTAAAATTAAATAGGAATAGTGGTTTTAGGTCCATTTACTTTTGAGCCAAGTCTTGTAGAAAGCAATTATGGATTGTTAAAAGGGGATTATAAACAAGAAGCAGAAGCAGCATAATGGTAAAGGGAAAGGCATTTAAAGAGAAGAAGAATCAGTTTTACTTAGCACACCATATTTATATTTAAAAAGTGAAGGGTATATTAGAAATGACAGTTTTCTTTTTTTTAGAGACAAAGTCTCACTTTGTCACCCTTGGTAGAGAGCTGTGACCTCACAGCTCACAGCAACTTCCAGCTCTTGGGCTTAGGCGATTCTCTCGCCTCAGCCTCTGAGTAGCTGGGACCACAGGCACACGCCACAATGCCCGGCTATTTTTTTGTTGCAGTTTGGCCGAGGCTGGGTTCAAACCCGCCACCTTGGTATTGGAGGCCGGTGCCCTACTCACTAAGCCACAGGTGCTGCCCAGAAATGACAATTTTCTGATGAAAAAAGTATGAATGAGATACTGTGGGTAATTAAAATAAAGTTAAAGCAAGTAATTACTATTTATTATGTGTAGATACCGCTAGATACTTTTAATTAGAGGAGGGGAACAAAGGTGCCTTCACTTACAAAACTAAATTCTAATGAAAGAGAGATACTCATAAACAAATAAATATAATAAAGTGATATCTATCATAATAGAATTGATTGCAAATTCAGAGCACAATTTGATTTGGTAGTTTAAAAATGATATGTTAAGAAGATAACGCTTATAGTGGGTCGTCAGGCATCAGTAGTAGAACAAAAGGAAGTTGAAATATGATATCAAGTTAGGCAATAGGAGATTTTATTTTATTTTATTATTGTTTGTTGAAAGAGAGTCTTACTTTGTTGCCCTTGGTAGAGTGTCATGGTGTCATAGCTCACAGCAGCCTCAAACTTTTGTGCTCAAGTGAATATCCTACCTCAGCTTCCCAAGTTGCTGGAATTACAGGCACCCACTACAATGCCCAGATATATTTATTTATTTATTTAAATTATTTTTTAAATCACAACCGTGTACATTAATGAATTTGTGGGGGTACAATGTGCTGATTTGATATACAATGTGGAATGCTTACATCTAACTGATTATCATAACTGTCTCCTTGCTTACTTGTTTGTTGTGGCGAAAACATTCCTACTCTATTCTTAATAGTATAGAAATGTATCATTGCATTATGTACATTAGGTTGGACCCCCCCCCCAAATGCTCTCTCTCCTCCCAGCCTCCCTCTTCTCCTCCCCTCTCTTTTCTCTTCCCTCCTTCTTTCTGGACTATAGTTATGTTTCACTATTCCTGTGAATGTGTAGGTGATTATACTAATTTCATAGTAGTATTGAATACATTGGATACTTTTTTTTTTTTAACCATTCTGGAGATACTTTACTAAGAAGAGTATGTTCCAGCTCCATCCAGGTAAACATAAAAGATGAAAGTCTCCATCCTTTTATGGCTGCATAATATTCTATGGCATACATATAACACAATTTGTTAATCCATTTATGGGTCAATGGGCACTTGGGTTGCTTCCATGACTTGGCAATTATGAATTTGGTTGCAATAAACATTCTGGTGCAGATGTTTCTGTTGTAAAATGATTTTTGATCATTTGGGTAAATATCTAGTAGGGGTATTGCAGGATCAAAAGGTC